>PTEX01000062.1:1587886-1600058 GCA_003342815.1 Eudromia elegans | reverse complement strand
TGAACACGTGATGGGCACAGGGATGGAGTTGCTGGCGACTGTACCTTCTAACAGGTCCCTCTGGGAGCAGGAATCATGTTAACAAAATCTGTGCATGCTGCACAGTGGCCCAGATTTTCTTCCCGTTGGAAACCAACAAGCTGGGCAAATCCTAGATGAGCTGAGCAGGCAGCTAGCCAGAAGCGGGGAGGTGGCAGCAGTTTAGGGCTGACAATGCTCAGCTTGCAGGCACTGCAATGGGGAAGCACAAGGCACGTGCCAAAGAAGTGAAACATGATCTGACTGCAGTAGGACGTGCTTCAGCTCCGAGTTTTCTGACCTCTAGCACAGAGGTATCTGCGTAGCACCCAGGAGGGTTCTAATTCCTGGTGAAAAAGTTATGGCATAAAAGCTCAAAAAGGTCATCAAAGAAACAGGAAAATCTCATCAGTGTTTTCATTAAGAAGCTGCTTAAGAATAAGAAAAGTTACTTGCTGTGAAGGAATGATTGCACTGCAGCCTCAATACCATATGTAAAATGAAGGTTACACCTTTGCACTCTGTGGTTTCCTATCCCCTGACCTCAGGAAGCCTTTGGGATTCCTTTCTTGCAGACCTTCACCTTGGAATYCCAGGCGGTAGAACTGCACAAAAATAAGCTCCATGTAAAACCATTATTTACCTCCTCTGCTTCTGGTAATAATTTAAGAAATTCATGCAGCAATTCAGAACCATAGGGCTCACTTCTTCCATGATAAATATCTTCAATGATGGATTCAGCAGACCTTGAAAAAACAATTGAGCATACACATTTCTAACACTTGCAGCATGAATAGATGCAGTTGCATAAATTGAGAAAAAAGAGTCTGTGCTGCTTAAAGGAATTATAATGAGGTTACCTGTATCAGTGTCCACAGCAGCACTGACACCACTTTGTGATGACTTTATTAAAGGGTAACACTATCAGAGAATAAAGATAGTAATGAAACAACTTGCTCTTAAAAAAAAAAAATCCGCAATTTGCCCCCTAATATTCATTCTTTATACAGAGAAAAAGCCAGTGAAAATCAATTCTCATGCACTATTACATGAGATATGAGAACTTCCTTTAACTGGCAAGTGAAAACTTACTTCAACTAGTTATCAGTAGCAAACTGAATATTTACTCCTAAAGCACAATGTCACTCTAAACTAAATGCAATAGAAAATAAATTACAACAAACTTGTACAGAACTGTAAAATCCACTGCACAATATACATCTGATGAGAATTAAAAGGTATTTTGTACATTTGTAGCTGTATGGAAAAAAATCAAATCTTACTTTTTGAATTGTTTGAGAAATATCCCAATATTCATACTTCTTTTTGCATCCAGAATAGAAATCTGAGGAAGCAAGAAAGATTAATTTATTAATACATAAAAGAAAAGCATACAGATACTTTTCCTTCAATTATTACAAATAATTATTTGCAAATAGGTGCTGATAAATCACAAACAAAATGACAGTCAGTTTTTATCCAAAAAGGCCATATATTACAGAACTAATTTTTACCAGGAAATTATATAGCTCAACAGCAACGCCTTTTTTTCAAGCAAAGTAAATAAAAAAAGTCTGCAAAATAAATCATGCTGAGTTCTATTTCAATACCAATTAAGAACATTTTTATTGCTTATTTCTTAATGACATATCTGCAATATGTTGCTTTATCAAGTATTATCTTGCACTGCATTTAGAAGTCCCACAGCTAGTGAGTATCACACTTCAAACTCCATATATGCCAGTGGCTGTGTAACGAATTTCAGGATGTTTTTCTATAAAAAAGAGGCCAACCTGCACTATAGATTTCATTCCCATGAATTAACAGTCATGCTGACCAAACAGAAAGATAAGCACATCCATTTCCAATCAGAACTTGAAACAGATAAAGCTCAAATCTCTTAGCTTTATCTAGAAGCAAACGGAAACCCATAATAAAATAATAATCTCKCTTCACATTATTTTAAAGAAGATTTGCTATAGTACTTTGCAGGTGCAATTCTGGAGATTAAGCAGAGAAAAGAATTTCTTTTCTTCCTTCTCATAAGATAAATAAATAAAAGGAGTAACACTTTTTATGTTAAATAGCTTTCCTTATTGTAACCATATAAAACTGCAAACCTGAGACATTGCCCACTGTTTTAGCGAATCACGTCTCTTAATTTCCTTAAGGTTACAAAGTCACCACAAGCTATTTTGGCGATAACAGCTACAAAAGTCATGAGTTACTAGCATAAGAGAACTGTTTCATGGTAACAGAGTCACCCACTAGTACAATGAAAGAAGTCATTACACACAGATGTGCAAGACTGCTGCTGGACTCGCATGATGTTTGCGGTTTTGGTAATTGGAAAGGTATCTTAACCTCTATGACTGTGTAAGAATTAGAAATATAAATAAAATGCTGGCACTGTCAAGAAATTGAACTAGCCTGGAGCAAGCTAGTTACTGAAAATAAAGACATGATTAATATGCTATCCTCAGCATACTTTAGCACATACCAGGAGACAGGTTCATTCCCAGTTGAAAAAAAAAATTAATTAAATGACAAAGTTTACCAAACTTTGAAACTGCCTTTCTTCTGAAACTACCAAAGATAAGAGAGCACATGAAATATCTCAGTATTATTTTTAATCAAATGACTGCTAGCTCAGTCATTTAGTCTCAGCCAGCACGAAGATGAGCATAAGCATGTTCTGTGATGTCAGGAGCTGAGAGTTSCCCCTCCTCCGATAATTAAGTGTAAATCCCTTAAGGTAGGACAGGTTAAACTATCTGTCCCCCTGCATTATCTAATCTATTTTCAAATGTTTCACTACAGGGACCTCTCCCTGACCTCTCAAACTGCAGCTCCATTCTCTAATTGCCCTGCTCACTGCTTATCTAGATGTGCTACAAGAAAGGACACTACATCTTCTAACCCATTCTTGGCCAAGCTTTATAGCTTGTCAGGTTTTTTTTTTTTGGATAAACAAATTCTCTGTATGGGCTCAAGCCTGTAAGCTTTGTCCTCCCCTCCCTTTTTTCCTTTTTTAAAAAATATACCTTAAAAGAAATGCTCGTACTTAACCTTTTGACCACATCATTTTCAGCCATAATCCAAAAGTCTTACAAAAAGACCAACAATAAGATCACTGGGTAAACCTTGGTTTCCACAGCATAACTCAGACTTATACCACTATCTCAACTGATTTTTAAAAAATTTTATTTCTTCTCTTAAAAAAAAAAAAAAAAAACCTAGATCATGGCAGATTATGTGTAGTGCTGCATTTGCCTTATCAGCACAGCAAAAAACAAATGCTCAAAGTTTTTACTTTTTCAAGTGCAAGTTCCTTACACTTTTCTTGCTCTGCGTGATTCTATATTATACTTTCCCATGCAAACACATAATCACAACATTTGGCTCAGGTTTTGGATATTCTTTGCTTGGGAGTCCTCTTTAAGATTATCAAAAGTGTTTCAAAAATCTGTCACTACTTAGAGCTTCCAAAAGGAAGAGTAAGAAGTTAGGGGAACTAGGAAATGCTACAAAAAGCTCCTACTCTTTGCACATGGTGTCTTCTGTGTCACATTGAATACCCATGTTCCATATGAAATTTAAAAAATGAATCTTAACATCTATTCCTAACATCTACTCTTCTTCCCAACTGAGCTTTCTCTCAATTTTGTCGTTACCCAAAGTTGTCTGGATATGATTTCCTACCAACTTTTCTCTTTTTACGCTTTAACCTGTCTCTTTTTATGTTTTAAACACTACTCCAGATTGAATAAAGATGATTCCTATCTTATACACATACGCAATACTGGTGCCAGCACAGCAGGTATCAAATCTCTCTTTGGCACCTAAAAAGATTTTAAAGTGCTGTCCATCAACAGTGGTCTCTGTCTTCTCAATTTGTCTCGAGAAGCTCCACTGGATTATCATTAAGATATGAAACTGGAACATCCTAGTTTCACTGGGATCCTTCATAGCGAAAAAAAAAAAAATCTCCCATGGTCCTTCCAATTTATTTTAGGTAAGCTCAGGAGAATTTTCCCAATTCTCACCTTTCTCCATTCTCCTGCCAGGGGAAACTCTAAACTTTTGCTTACACTACAACCCCCTCAAATAGCTACCACCACCTCAGCACCTGCATTTCACCACATGCTTGCCCACAAATGCCAGTGCTAGTGCCCCACAGGCTTGCCACCTTTCTTCCATAACTACTACAATCCTKGAAGGAAGGACAGCTGGTCCACTCATGAATGAGTTTCTTAGCAGCACAGCATATTCAACCCAGCTGATATCAGCTTTTCTCAATACATTGAGTCCTGAGATTTGGAGCAGGAGCAGGCAATGCAGAGTGATAACGTATCAGCTGAGTGATTTTAATCTATCAGTGCAATATACACTCTGTTAGATGCAGCTATATGAAAGAAAGGGAAGGAGAAAATCAGCTTGGGTACCACGGTGAAGTTGTGATGATTTTCAGAGATCTGCTCCAGAACTCTGACATAAATTTGCAATCATTAGGAAAGACTCAGAGGAGATTTCTGGGAGTCCCAGGAAATCCCATTTCAGAATCGACTTTGTACTGATTGTCTGCTGAAATGTGAATAGAGTATCTTGTCATGAGATGGTCAGTAGGGCATGTGTACATCAGAACATGATTTTATGGCAGTTAAGAGAAAGCTGACCATTCAACATATTCGCTGGGTAAGAACAATGGGGTTTCACATGGTGGGACCAAGTTGACAAAATTTAGCAAGCATGGAAATATCTGGAGGCCCAAGCTCAGTGCTGGGGATGAGGAAGGATGCAGACAACTTGCTGCTTCAGTTTGCAATTCACTTTATAAGGCTAACCATCGCTGTTGAGTTTAATAGTTTGAGCTGTCTTGCCCGAATCTCCCCTGCTGCAGCTGAGGAAAGGCGCACTTGCACAGCATGGCTGTGCAAACCTAGCAGTTTGCTGCCACCCCAGAAAGCTGGCCTGCTTTCCTCCTCCTCCTCACCACACTCCTGGCCCGCTCTCTCCCTTAGGCTGCCTATGGTGCTCAACTCATTAGCTGGTTTTCTGCTGGATTTACAGATCGAGTCTGCTCTCAAGAAGGTGGAATGAGCAGCAGAGCCAGCAAAGGAAAAACATGGAAGGCATGTCCAGGAGGAGAGAGGAGAGCCTGTTTGCCCTTCCTATCTTCATTCTTGCTCCTCCTCTCCTACCCTGTGTACAAGCTCCAGAATTCATAGGACCCTAGGTGAACCATCTCAATTTACTAAAATAACAGGAACTAGACCAGGAGAAAACATCTCTCTCCTTTCCAAGTATTCTCCTGAGTTACTGATTTTAATGTGTTTACACAGGGTCCAATGAGTGTCAGCAGCAGCACACAGATGGGCAAGAGTGGGAGACAAAAGTAGGGAAGCTCATAGGAAACAGCAAGATCAGCTCCCTTGGTTGGTGACAAGCTGCTTCTACCTACTCCACTGCCAGGGCTGCTACAGCCTAGAGACCATATGCTGGGCCACACTGTGCCATCACCCAAGGACACTCAGTGTAAACTAGAGCTGCTGAGGAAACTAAACTCTTCATCCTCTATTTTTCAGAGGCTCAAATTGCAAGAAACCACAGAGCAAATTAAGCTCTTCATTAAGGAAACATGTTAATTAGTCTCCTAAGTGTTTGGTGTGGGATTGTTTTTGAAAAGGAAAGCATTTGCTGAAATGTCCAAAGGGACTTCAGTTACGATGCTGAAGTTCCAGTACTGAGACTCCAGAGCTGGGTTTCAGTAAGCCAGGTACCTGCCTTCTCCATTCAGAGTGCTAGAAAATAAGGAATAAAAGGACATGGGATTCTGTAAGTTCCTACCAGGAGACAGAACTTCTTTTCCACAACTGCTCATGTACTGAACTGCTCATGTATTTTATCCAGTGATAAATGGATAATCCATAGGAATGTGTGGAGCAGGAATGAACCCATTAAACTCCTTCACACTCCTTGGGGAAAATCCTCCTTGTCAGCTAACACTTCACCACTCCCACTGAGGCTGCACCTCTGCATGGAGAGGTGCACAGCTTGAGCAAACATAGCACTTKCCTCTGGCCGTGAATGAGAGCAGCACTACAGACACATCCTGATTGTTTTCAGGTTTGGACCTAAGTGATACTTGAAATTAGGCACTTGAAGTCATCGCAAAAAATTGCTGTTGACATTCTAAAGCAACCAGATCAACTCCATTATTTAAAATTTGAAAGAGCATTTTCACTGAGAGACCATAAAGCACTTTTTAATATGTTCTTTTGCGTTTTACTTATAAAAGAAGAGGGGTACTGAAAGTCAAGTATTTTGTCCACCTTCCCCATGTGGCCAATGGCATTGCCGTCCCATCCTCTCTCGCTGCAGGCTGATGCTCCCTGCACAAGGTCACTCCATGCTACCTATTCCTCAGCCTGCCCTGGGTTCCTCTCAACTTCCACTCGTTTGATTACAGTGAACCATCATAACCATCATACTCTAAAACATTCAAGTGAGTGAGTGGTGGCTTACAGCACCCGCCACAGAAATCAGACCCTGCCTATGCCTCAAACTTCAACACGTTTGCTGAATGATGGTTACACTAACTTTAAACATGCAAGCTCTAGCATGCCTGTGCTACATACTCATTGACACACAGCACTTCAGGACTATCTCCTTCCTTCCTCGCTAAGCAACCAGCACAGCAGAGAGCATCAGCACCCAGGAATTGCTCATCACCGCCCGACATGTGGTTGCAGCACGCTTGGCATGGCTCAGCTGCCAACTACATCTTTCTGGCACTTGGAGCAGCTCACCGAGCAAGCCATGGAGCCCTGCTCCCTGGCACTGCAGCAGCCCCGAGGGAGGGGACCGGGCGGCAACAGTAGAGATGATCAAGAGCACCTTACCAGCTCCAGCATGTGCACAGATACCTTAATTTGTAGCAAGGCAAATTTTTGTTTCCAAGAGACTGTATCTTGGAGACTGCTTGTTTTGCAAACCTCTAATTTGAATCKCTAGCATCACCCTGCACCTCACCAGTATGCACCAAGTTTCAGGCAGTGCACAGAAACACATGAGCTTTAGAGAACACCGGGATTTTCTCTAACCTAACTGCTGTACACTAAGGGCTTTGCTCTGCTACCCTGGAGAATTTATCATCATTTTTGCTACATCTAGCTTTTTAATACATGACAGTCCCAGAAGCAAACTTCTTTGAAAACATACTCAAAAGGCTCCTACGCATCTCCATGCAGAACAGGAYGGTCACATAATACACTTAATGAACACTATCAGTACAGAAGTTTCTCACAGTCTTTGCTTTTCACGTTATTTTGGCATCTCTCAAATTCTCCAAGATATCTCAACTTCAGTTCCCCATTTTCTCACTAAAACCCACACATAATTACAGCTCTTAAACCCCATGCCCTCTGTATTTTGTTTACAAGCCAGCAGGTACATAGAGACAAGGGTGGTCAAATTTGCATTTCTACATAGACAGATCACTGAGATAATGCAGTTTAGACCTCAAAGAGGCTGCACATAAATCATGATTTAAGAACGAAAAGCATTACTTATCAGTCCACTGGAGAATGCCTGGACTGAAAAGTGCTTGGAATATATCTTCTCCCCACTAGCAGTGGAATCAATAACAATCTTCACATTAAACCAAAAAGTCAAGCAGGCTATTTTAATGTCCAGAAAAGACAAGGCAGACACACATGAAAAAAATGCAGTTTAAGCATATTTGTGTTCCACACTGAAAACTCAAGGACTAGTCAGTTAGAGTAAGTAGAGGTGCCTTCAGCTCCCTTCCCTTATTTATGTATTAATTTTACCAGGTGATCAAATCAGAGTACTTATCAAGTTAAAACAATAAAATACTGTTAGCTCTTCAAAAATCTAATTTGTACCAGTAAGAGGTTGTCTCCCTGCCCCAAGTGAAGAAAAATTTGCAGTAACAACATACCGCAGGGGAGCATGAGACGAGCTAAGGCCAGTCAGAATTCACAGCAGTTCCTGCCACACTAAGAGAGAGATTCTTACCTCTTCTTTAGGCTCTTTAAATGAAGACTTTAAAGACCGACTTCTGGGGTCCGGGGGCTTGGTTTCTTCCTGCTGCCCAAAGAGTTCCTCAATTGTCTTGGTATCGATCTGATACTGTGGCCTTGCAGCAATTGTCCAGATGTTGGTCTTGCCCCGGACCTGCTCTTCGGGGATGGTTTTCCAGAAGAAGCTGCGCATCCGTTTCTTTCTGCCGTGGCTGTCGTGCCCATTGAGCAGAGGGGGTGGTGGGGGCAGGCTGGGCGCAGGTAGCGGGGGCGGTGGGGGCGGCCCGCCTGGGGGCGGCGGTGGGGGACATGGTGGTGGCGGTGCCGTTGTCGTCGCGGCCTCGCTCATCAATGCCGGCGTGGGTGAAAGAGCCCCATTCTCCTTGTCGTTGACCAAGGAGAGACAATTCATAACATGCATCTTACGGCCTCTCCCCAGAGGAGAGCGGGGTGAAACATGGGATAGGGCAGCAGCAATTGCTGGCACGCTCCCTCACATGCTAGTGCGCGCGCAGCGGCAGCACRAGGCGGCACTGGGCCATGTGTGCGACCTGTAACGAAGCACAGGAACGGAACTCAGGCCACGCACGCCAAGTGTTGCCTCTTGTGCACAGAAAATAAGGTAACACGGGTAAAACGGCTACCAGTTTTGGAAAAAGAGCGGGTTCTTTCAAATACAGATTTCAATAGCATACATACAAATATGAACCCCTCTTAAATGGCCCACAGTAGCTACTGAACCCATATATTAGTCTCTGTTCAGTGTAATTTTATAAGAGAACGTACTTGTTCCAAGTTATAACAAACAAATACTCTTTAAATGTTTTTTTCGGAATTAAAATTTTTTAAATGTTAGGTTTTTGAAAGTCATTTACACACACAGTTAGAAAAGACAACTCTTAATTACAGGATTAACTAGATCAAAAAGATTCTGTTTGACTCCTTTAAACACATGGTTTAAAGCCAAGTTGTATTAGAATACTGAAAGATATGTGGGATAATTTAACAGTCCAGCCTAATGCACTGTTTTTTTCCCGTAATATTTTTCAGGTAATTCTCAGTAAGAAAACACAGTATGTAGTCCTGAGATTCTGCGTGTTCACCGAGCACGAATGTTCAGCATTTACATTTCTAGCCCAGTTACACTCTGGCCCGAACACACTACTAGAAGACACTGCAGGCTGATTAGGCTGCCTCTTAAAATTTACGCCAGTATCCAGGTTACCAGAGCCAGTTCAATAAGCACAGAGTGAGAGGAGACAGGAACAAATAAGAACATTAACCTGCCTGTCCTAAGCACTGAGCATACGCAAAGATTTAAATACTTAGGAAAGCTTTTACATCTAAATTACCTCATGATGCTTAACAGCAATCACAATGATTTTGAGCAGTGCTTCTTGTAATGTCACCTGCTAAAAGAAGACACTGTTATTGACTATAGTGCAATTTCTGTAAAAAGTACCATTTTGACAAAGAAGAGTCTACATTTATCAGAGATAACACATTGATTTTTTTTCAATTACAGCCAAATTAAGAGTTCTAGGTTTTGATGAAAAGATTTAAGTTAGCTCAAAAGGACTTGGGAATTTATTAAAAATCAATGATAGTGCACTTTAAAATTTAGAATTGAGGAAGAACAACCACTGAGCAACATTCATAGAAAAAGCTGAACCAATGCCCTACACTAGAATAGCACCAAATCAAATATCTGGCACTGCTTTAGCTACACGCCTGTTCAGGAGGGATTACRCAGACCTGATATCAACCAGGCTGTCTGAGACCAGCTAACAGTGATGAAACGGCTTCTCATTTTGCCAGGATCCATCATTACAGAGTTGGTGAAAAAACAGCCCTAAGTGGAAGCAAGAAGCCTCAGGGCAAATTCTCCGCTGGTCTGTAAGGGCTTCCATATTCAAAACTACTGAAGCCAACAGAAAGTGACACAAAGCAATAGACTTCACCTCCCCCTCTCTCTCACAAAAACCTGCACAAGCAGTGAACTTGTTTTCTTCTAACCTTACACCTTACATTCTCAAGGTACTTACGAGAATGGAAAACATATAAAACCTGTGGGAGATGCAAGGCATAGGATGGAAAATATTTTAATGGGAAGATAAAAAGGGGAAGAGTTCCAAAGAAAGTAGATCAGAACAGAGAGTTTCAAAATTAAATTAGCATTAATACTTGGTTGCTATTACAGAGTTCTGTATGTTCAAGCCTCTCCTCCAAGCTCGTGACCATTAAAAAAGCAGGTGCAAGGTGGTAGGAAAAGATGAACCATTCAAAACAAAACAAAAAAACACTGCATTAATTTAAAAAAGATACTGTATGCGAAAAGAAAAAAAAAGCCTTTTCTTCCCTCTGATTTATTTAAAAAAAAAAAAAATGCATTAGATTGTCTTTCACCATCACAAAGCAGTGTGCAACAGCTATGATTTCCTAACTCTTGTTTCCACAACTTAAAATAAAAAAGATAATAATAACAATAGATAGGAGCAAGAGTGCCTATACTTCTGGGCACTTGATTTAGCAACTTCCGACAACTCTAGGTGCTTTAAGAGGGCAGGATCAATGAAATAAAGTTGTAGGYGATGAATCATCAGTGTCCCAGCACAAACATCAGAACAGAAAACAAGTGATCTGAGAACCAAGGTGCTTTTAGAGTTAGGCAAGGGACTCTCCTAGTGAAAGCAGCGCAGAACTCAAGAGGAATTCCTGCCCCCGGCCACGATGCACACACAGACAGGGCAGGAAAAACTCTTTTCAAGCCACCCCGGGAACCCTGCAGTGCCTCACATGAGGTAACCGCCTCCCAGGACCAGGAAGGACGATGACACAACCCGCGCAACGGAGGCACGGCAGGAAAGGCGCCGCGTAAACGCTTTGTCTCGCGGCGGCGATGAGCAGGACAGGTGACGGAGGTCACCTGCCCGCAGCAGAAACACCGCGTTCTCAGCTTACCAGACAGCCGGAGATGGGGCAAACCTGCCTTTGCCGCGCACGCCATGCCCGGGGACGCGGCAGAGCCGCCGCCGCGGAGGCCGCGCGGCCGTGGGGGCCTCGCTGCGCGGGCGGCGGCTCCCAGCGGGGATCAGCGGCCACCCGGACCCCGGCAGCACCGGGATGCGTCCGCACCCGCGYGGGATTTAACTCCCAGGGCCTCTCGCCGCAGCTTTCAAAGCAGCGGGAGGTTGCACCTCGGCACTGCGCGGCTGTTACGGGATCAGCTTACTAGGCAAAGGCGCTCCAGAGTAACGTCCTCAGCACTCGTTTCAATTGTGACCGTATCTGGCATAAAAGCAGCGCTTTGCTCCTTTGTCTTGCACATTGTTTTAGTCAACTTGGTCTACCTTGCAAATGCATTTCCAAAGCACGAGGTGGGGAAAACTTTCTCCCCGGGTCAGGAAAAAATAAAAAAACAGCTCTCCCCGAGACGGACACACATCGTATTTGCACACGCAAATCCCCGGGCCACAGGCCCGGCGCGCTGAAGGGCACCTCGCAAGCTGCCGGCGCCGGCGGCTCCTGCCCGCGCCCGCCGCTGCTCGCCGCAGATAAAGGCGCCGGCCCCGGCGCAGCCTCCGCCGCCGCTCAAGGCGGCCCGGCCCGCAGGCAGAGCGCGCCCGGCCACGGACAGACACTCCCCCCGCCGCGCTCCGAGGTGGCGCCGCCAGCGCGGCGACCACCCCCGCCCCCGCCACTCCGGCCGCCTGCCCGCCAGCCGGCCCCAACGGCCGCGCGCCCAACGGCCACCAACGGCTACTCCATCCTCACGGCCCCCAACGGCCACCAACGGCTACTCCATCCCCACGGTCCCCAACGGCCGCCCGCCCAACGGCCCCCAACGGCTACTCCATCCTCACGGCCGCCCGCCCAACGGCCGCCGGCGGCCGCCCCCGCCCGCAGGACCCACTCCTCGCACCGCAGCAGGGGAGGGGTCCCTCGGTCCCCGACACCGCGCGCGGGGCCGGTGCTCGCGGGCAGCGCTCGCTGCGCTGTGCCGGTAGCGGGAAGCAGCCCCGCGGTCTCGCGGTGAGGCTGCAGCGGGCGCGGGGGCTGCGGCCCCCCTGGCCGCCGGAGCGGGACGGGGGCGGCGTCGCCGACCCCGC
>PTEX01000062.1:1537028-1587620 GCA_003342815.1 Eudromia elegans | reverse complement strand
GCGGTGGGGGCAGCGCGGGAAGGAGGAGCTGAGGCCAGAGGGAGAGGGGGAGGCAGGGAATGAAAAATGAATAAATAAATGTGTGATATACAAATTGATATATCTACCCTTTTATACATATAAAAGTGTGTAGAAGCAAASGGTCCCCAGTGCCACAGCCCTAGCTCGCTGCAGGCACTGCCACCCGTGGCCTGGGCACAGGAGCCCCCTTGGGCACGAGGATCCCAGGGGCCGGGCCGGGCCAAGGCAGGTGCTGCTGTGGGGCCCGGGCTCCAGCCCTGAGTGAGGYCCCTGGCACGGCAGTGGGGCCAGAGCCCTGCCCTTCCCGCGCTCCATTTAAACAGAACGATCCAAGCCACCCGTGTCGCTGGAGCACCCGCTGCACCCACCGGCGGCCCTGCCCGCGCTTGGCCTCCGCATCGCGGACCAGGTAGGCGCCCGGACACTGAGATGATGCCCTTGTATCAACAAGGCACTCCAACCCACGAGAACAGGGCGAGAAAAGCACGGCACRCCGCTCCCAGCGTGAAGCCAAGCTCAACTCTTTCCTCACCTTGTGCTACCTTTCTTCTTTTTTCCCCCCAAGAACCTCTCCAAAGCTACCTGAGCACATGAGATTTCTCCCCTTACAACGTACTGCTCGCCGCCATTCGCGGTAGTTGTCAGCCGCTCCTTCAAAGCCTTGGCTGTGGAGAAAATGCAAAAGGAAAGCAGATCCCAAACCACAAAGTGGTATTTGGGGATGCAAAAGACGCATTAAGACAAGGCTTTTGAAATTCATAAATCAACTGAGAATATTTGCTTAAAAAAATAAAGCTTTTGTTCAAAGTTAAATCTAGATTACGTTCTGGAGGCATTTCACTCCAACTTAAAAAGCAGTGTAGTATACCAGGCACCTGATTTGCTTTATGTATAGCATCTTCCCACATATGAAGAGTTAGCATATATATTAATTAGGCATAAAGTTACTGCAAGCTATTCCTTTATTTGCAATTCTGAAACCAAGAGGAATTTGATTCAAATTTGGTCAGAGCATCATAAAGTAAGATTAAACCTTCCACACACAGGCTTTGGTGCAGCAGCATTACAAAACCCAGGTGAAACATAGAGATTCTCGCACCCTGTTGCGACACTTCCAAAACACCTGGTTTGCGGATTCTACCTGTTCTCCAGGGGACCTCTCRTGAGTTATAAATGCATATAACTAACATCTATCACTGCATTTCTCACCCTGTATCCTCCTTCAGGAACGAGAACAACTCTGGGTGATTTTTAACCTAAAAAAAACCCCTAATCGCCCAGCAAGCAAAGATTTTGCCCACATGATTAAAATTCATCACAGTTGCAAGCAACCGAAAACAGGTCTTTGCAGTAGGAAGTATTAAGCAACTTTAATAATAGGTAGGTCTCGCAGCCCCACCTATAATAGGCAACAAATGCACCTCCCTGGAACAGATAGCATTTAGATGGGCTGGTGGAGTAGCAAAACAGCATCGGGCAATATTTTAAGATTTCTAGTTAGTGGAACATGCAAGACGGTTTCCAGTGTAAATACTTAATGTATTATCTCCCCCCCATCTCCATTAGTGAAAGAGCCTTCTGTAAACTTATGTTTTTGAGAACATGAAGGGCTCCTAATGCTTTAGTTTGAACACAGATTTCATTACTAAATTGCCCAAACTCAGGTGAATTTCTCCATGAGGAACAAAGCAATTTATACCATCTGAACAAAAGGTGCAGTCATCTTTATTATTAGCCTTTTTTTTTTCCTTCTACACCGTTTGGACAGAGGCAGGAAAGAAAGTTAATTGCAACACTTCAGAAACATGAAAACCAAGTGCCATTTGATTCCAAAATTAAATACCGTAGTAGTTAACCTCTTGAAACAAAACCCTGCAGTCAATTACCACTTTGACATAAAACTACGAGGCATACGTATGTAAGAAAAGCAAATCAAGAGCAAACAGGCAACACGAGTCTTCAGCATTATTTCAAGAGGTAGAATTTGCAGCCTTCAGTGTGCTGTAAGGAGGTATACCTTTTTTTTAAAAAAAAAATATCACAGCAGGACATACCACTAAGTAGCATTTACAAGAAACATATATTGCTCATACATAAATTGCTCCCAATTGAACCAATAGATTTATGCTGGCCTAAATAGTAATAACAGTGCAAAACTAAACCAAAAACCTGCTTCACAATAATTTTGTGCCATTCCTGATCTCTACACTTCAGTTAAGGAGTGTGACACAGCCACGGTGCTACCTGATGAAACCTCTCCAGGCAATGATGCAGGACTGGAAAGACGCTTCTGACCTCTGTTTCTCCTTCTAGAAGATCAAGTATTTCCATTGCTCTAATAATACTCAAAATAGGTTCTCATACAGAGAAAAGATAGCAAGCATTTGATCAGAAAGTGAAGCCCTTCTCATCGCACGCATCAATTAAGATAGAAGTAGACCGTGTACTTGCACTTTAATAAAAGTATACTACCAACAACAGAATGCAGAATTACTGCTTTTCTTGACTCTTGAAAAGGCAAGACTCTTGACTCTTGAAAAGGCAAAAAAAAAGGCAGCATTTTTGAAAGATACCTCTAGTGTATAAAAATAGTGCTTTTATGCCATCTCCATGAGTCACAGGGAGCAAGAGCTGCAAACCATGGAATGGCGCTTTGACGTTCCAGGCTATTGCTCTGTGAGGCACTTCCAGATGCTTCTGAGGCCACGACTCAGACAGCGACACATGGGTCTTCCCTTCCCTTGCCTCGCTCCGCTTCTGCCTTGCACCTCCAAGGCAGGCACAAGCCACCCAGTTTCTAAAGTTACCGGGTGCAGTACCTGAAACTGCCACCGTGTTGAAAAAAGCATCCCACACACCTGACCACTCAGTTCCCTGCAAGACTGMCACCAGCAAAAGCACTTGGTGGCAAATATGTGCAGTGAGCAAGGCCGCTGCCCGTGCACAGGAGAGTGCTCCCCCTCCATCACTAGCTTTAAACCTCAAACCATCTAAAAGAAACCAAAGTTTTCCAAGAACTAGAAACAGAGAAACATGGCGAGAAAGCAACACTGAAAACTTCACCTTCACAGATCTTCTCATTAAAAATTGAAGAAGCAAATGCGATACAACTTAGCTACTGAGAGCTGAGTAGTCAGGGTGGGCAGAAAGGAGGGAAGATGAGCACAAAATGCAAAAATATGAAGAGTGAAAAAAAGAAGGGACTAGCCCAGCATCCTCATCAAGCAGGAAACATGGAAAAGACTACAGAACAAAGAATGAACATAGATGTGGATGAGGACTTGAAGTCTGAAATGTGTCCAACAGCATTTCACTCGCACGCTGAACAGGAGCGCCTTCTGTACAATCCATATGAACATCAGGAGCCTYCAAGCTACCAGCTCCAAACAGGCCCGGGTGCAGGTAACTCACATCACACTCCCCGTGCCCGTGTGACCAAGCTGCAGCGGCTGCACGCCGGGAATGGTGCTAGTGCCTCTCACTCCTCCTCGTGAGGAGCCTCCCCCAGCACTGGAAGTKCTAATGAGGCAACGTGTAACGGAGATGAAACCTTTCGGACAAGATCCTAGGAGTGAGTAGGGAGTTTCTCAAAAAAAGTTGAAACCACCGTTTATCTAGATAAATGCCAGCATTGCAACCCTGAGACTGATTGCTCTCCATCCCTCTTTTTTTTTTTTTTTTTTTTTTTAATGTCAGAAAGCCTGACAAGCACAGCTGCTTCCAACTGAAAGCTATGGAAATATTGTCTTATCTCCAAAAGCAGAAATTCCTAAAGTTTGCTCAGGAGCTAACTTCGTTTATCAAACACGAGTTTAAATAACCTCATAAGCACACAGACTTTACCAAGGGACTAAACAAGGAAGTCAAAATGTTACAAAGGCACTTGCTTTAATATCTTATTGATAACTGAGCAGTGAATCCTCACTGAATTGATCAGTTAGAACAATTGGTCCCTTGACCAAAACAGAAGCACCTCTTGCTTCTCACCAATATTGAGCACTGCATACCAGCCCCAGTGAGAGATTTTGGCAAGTTACCTCTTCTGTCCAGCCTCCTCTTCCAGGTGAGGTGACATTGGGAGTTTTAAGCCACCACAAGAGTTTGAGGGTTACACAAGCCACAAAGGTCATTCCTGCATAAGGGAGACTCAGATCCAAGTTCACTCCTCCCACTTCCAACAGACTGTTTCCTTCTGCACTGGAAAATCCTTGGTGGAAGAAGGACCAGGAGCTCTGACAGGAACCAGGAGTGCCTATTCCCTAGGCATCCTTTTCCTGTAGTGTTCTGAATGTTGAGATTTCAGCTGAGCTCAGCAGGTTTGCACTCCTTACCCCTGCTGTGACCCTGCCTTGCCCAGGTTGCACATACAGTTACATAGGTGTCTCCTTACTGGTACCACCACACACACGCAGGGCAGCTTTCAGAGGGTGGGCAAGTCGAGGACTCGGCAAAGCTGTAAATAGAGTGAAATTGGCTTTAAAAGTTTGAGAATGTACCCACATTGAAAGATGTAGGCATTTACATTTGACTCCACCTTGCACGCTGTTAAATGACCTTGGGACAGAAGAAAAGCCTCAGCTTTATAACCCAGTGTTGCTTGGCCACCAGTCTGAGGGCAGCGGTGGGAACTCTCAGAAAGAAGGCTGAGCTTCCTCTGCAGGGGCCAAGTTCTGCTTTTAACCATCAAAAGTCAAGGAAGGTTGACTGCAGCAAACAACTTTAATATGAATACAAAACTCACAAAGGATATACATTCAGGGGAACATAAATGAACTCTTACAAGATACTCTGACAGATCAGGGAGATCAAGAGAAAATAAAGATGGCTCTGTCAGGCCATGAATTTAATGAGGAATGATTAAAAACGTTTGATTTACAGTTACATTATAGTTGTATTAAGCACTGGAAACTTGAAGAATGTCAGCTGAAAGGCATTTAAACATACAGTACATAAATCATACAATCCACACAGTTGTAAATAACACGTTTGAAGTATTTTGTTTTACTTAACAGAACACAAAGCAATTTAACATGTGCAAATGAGGACTCCAATATACTGAATTTAAAATGTCTGATAAAATTGACATACAGAACTTTACATTTAATAAGGACTACACTACTCATGGAAAAATTAAAAAAAAATATATGTATCCTCCATGTTACCCCTGTCATTAAAGTATGCTTTTCAATCAAAAAGAAAAATCATACTGGCCCTTTTTCCGCTCTCAAAATTTAATCTGTCCACAAAGGTTAACTAAAGCTTTAACTTGCTCTAAGTGTACAAAGAAACACAGCACATACAGCCTCCTTTTCCTTGCTGGAAATTGGCAAACCATCCTGTTGAAAGGGTTCCTGGATTATGTACACTGGTTGAAAATATTATCTTATAAAAAGGCACATACTTGTGATTTAAGGCTAGTACGGTATTTGTTTCATACAGAAAGTAAAGTTTAAAATGAAATTAGTAAATCATATGGTTGGCCTCAGCTAACCGTTTGGTGCAAAGCTAAAACGTGTGCTTAGAAGCCTCAGACTGACAGTGATTCTTGCTTTAGTGTTTTCTTCTTTCTTTTTTAATCTATAATGGAAAGGTAAACCTTTTTAAAAAGCATTTGCTGCAATTCCACTAGTCAATGCGCCATCTGCCACAACTGTTGCCTTTATGCAGGTACTGCACAAAGGCCTTATATTATTAATCTGCAAAATAGTATTTTAACTCTTTCCTTTTAAAAAGTCACATGAAAATTATTAAAGATGTTTTCTATATTCACATATAAAATAGCAGATGTTGGTACAAATCATGTAAATCTCCATTTGGAAATATTTTGACTAGCCACCATAATGACCAGTAATCACAAACATAATTTGTCAGTGCAAATCTATAATAGTTTTCTTTCCCCTCCCTCCCTCCTCATCCCAACTACAGAAATAACCACCAATCTTTACATACAAAAGGAGTGCTCTACATCTGAATTGACAGAAATCACGTTTGGTTAAATCCACCCACTTCCCCATCAAATTCAGTTTTACAGTATTATAAAAGAGGGGGGAAAAATTAAAGCTGTCTGTGCAAGAATCACTACAACAGTCCTCCAACCCCAAACCTTAATTGTTATTAGATTTACTGATTTTTCGGTTAACATTGGGTCCTCTTCTGCGATGTGATTACTGTTCTTCAAGCCAGGAAGGAAGATCTGCTCCAGGAGTTTTCAATTTGATGTGGAACTGTTTAAGTGTCTGTTCGAGCTGCTTCTGATTCCCAGCAAAGTAGGCTGCGATAGCATTGTGGAACAGAACCAGCTGATTGTGCAACACCTTAACCTGCAGGCAAGGACACAGAGGTGAAGCAGACAGCAGATACTGGTAGTGTCGCACGTCGGCTACAACACAACCACAAGCTGCATTAGTCTGAGATGCACAGACTTCATATATTAGCATATGTCCCATGGTTAATTTCAGAAACAGTTGACTTGACAGAAATCATCATGTACAAACATATTAACATTTAGGAGAAGAATGCATATTAGTTTAGAATGGAATAACTAAATATGCTTATTCAGCTTAGATTAGTTCAGCTTAGATTCTTAGTCACGAAAGATGCCTTATTCTTACTTTGTGTGAAAATACGAAGATGTATTTCTATGAAGTTAATTATATATTAGCATCTGTTATCATCCCAAAGGTTGCACCAGGTTATTCAAGTAAAAATGACAGCGCAAGAGGAAGGGTTTGCTTTTAAAAGCCTAAAGCGCAAGAAAAGCAGAACTACATTGATTTTCAGGTAACACCATCTAGATCAGCAATATTTCAGACAGCTCAAGATGGGACTTTTACACAGAAGTACACTTCCTATTTTAGCATATTTTAAAAATATTAAAAATTATTCATATTGCTTATAGGAGGATATAGCAAGATTAATTAAATCGCCCTCACAATTTCAGTTCATCAATTTGCAACCAAATTTGCTACCAGTGCAGCTTTTTAAAAGGAAAGTTTTGTGAAATTCTCAGAAATCTTCTGTCAATTTTATAAATTCACTCAGTCATACATGCACGTACTTCGAAGGCATRTGACCTGCTCTCAAAACTACTGTTTGGGTTTTGTTTTGAACTACTTCATTTTATGCAAATCTATTCCCAAGCAAACACATTGCATAGATTCAAGATACTACTTCTGTCCTCCTCCTGAGGTCACTTTTTCAGCGAGTCCCAGAAGCAAAAGTGGGATCTTCTTATTCTGAGCTTAGGACAATTAAGATTAAATTTCCCATTAAGACCACTTAACCTGTTTGACATTGTACTAAAGAGAAATGAGAAATCCTACTTRAGCTTCTTCTGCGAGCTCTACTATGAGGAGCAGACAGCTACAAGACAAGAAGGGAGAAGCAGCAACAACTCAAATCGCTTGACATCTAGTGCAAAATAAAAGCAGTCATCGCAGCTAGAGATAGGACTACCAATATTCACTAAAAGCTAACTTCCAAGCTAACCAGTTTTTCTGTCAAAAAATCTGAGTTTTCCCTGCTTCCGCATCCAGTCATCAATTCCTACTTCCACACGACATTTCATCTGAGACTTGTGTTGGCAAAACACAGTTATGCAGTCGGTTGGATCAGGGAACAGATCTAGATTAAAACTAACCTGACAACAATGTATTTGCTTTAACCTGGATCAGTTCCCTGATCTGATTCTCTGCACAGCTGCAAAAACACTTTTGCAAACGCAACAGAGAAGGCAACGCAAGGGAAGGCACACTGAAAAGGCACCCCCAACACACACACTTTTTTTTTCTCCCTTAATAAACTAGGTCTTAAAAATCACTGTCAGACTGGCACTAGAAGCCAGAACTGTGCTGAGCTGTAGCATCTATTCCAGTACATGAGTATCTGAAGATACACCTTAACTAGAAGAATGTGCAGGTTACATTGCTAAAATGCATGTTGCAATGGATGAGTAACATGCCTGTCAAAAGTAGTCCCCACACTTCTTGCAGCTGATCAGCATTTAAAAATATCGGACCTTGCTACTAGGTGAAATGTAGCAATTTGTGTAGCAATTTGCTCCCACTGATGAACTGAGGAAGCACTCTGTAATAGTCTTGGCAAACCTGGTCTAATAAAACCAAGCTCTGTAAATAAACAATAGCAATACCTATGCCCTAAAGAGTTAAGTTCCATACACAGAAGATACTGTAGGTTGGCTCTACGTTTTCAGGTTTCCTCTGGATGCTCTAAGATCTCATCTCCACACACGCTGCCCTCCTCATGCCCACACACTCTATTTCCTGTGATGCATTAGGTACAGAAATACTGGAGGAATGCTTCTGCACATTCTTCACACTCATCCCAGACTGCTTCAGTGCTGTCACCAGAAGGACTGCCCCCATCTTCTTTCTAGCAGCCTTCCTCCAAACCTCCTCACAACTATCACAAACCCTTCCCCCAGCAACTTTTGTTTGAAGTTACCTGATGTAGTTGCCCTATCTGGGTTTCCATTAGATTTGCAAATGTAGATAATGCACAAAGCAAGCATTTGAACAAACTCATGAGGTACAACTCATGTAAGCATATGGAATAATATAGAATATCTTACATTTCTCAAGGTCATAGATGAACAGCAACAGCTTTTTTTTTGCATAGGATGCATTAGAAGGCATTTTTTCCCCCTCCCCAATGGTAAAACTCTTGAAGCTAAGGGTAGGTCACTGCCTTTACAAGGGGAAGAAGAAAAAACAAACAATCTGTAACTCTTTATAAAGCACAGCTTTTGATTGCAGCACTTCTCAGACTTGCTGTCTAACACCACAAGCACTCTCTGTAGAACTCTACCAGTGGGGGACAGCACTAGAGTTCTGCAGCACTGAACATCACTGCACAACAGAGGCAACCGAAACCAAACCAAGTTAAAGGCTCAGAATTGGCCAGTTTCTAAGCATATCCTCTCTATTTCCCTGCACCTTCATTCCTACTAGAACTAAAGCAACACTAGGGCTTGGGATGTCATGCTTGGGGTTCTTCTATAATAAACATAAGCAATTCAGCATTCACATTATTAAGATTAAATATTATACAGAAAGGAAATGGAGATCCTGGGTACCTTGGTTTTACGGACAAACTTTCAACCATAGCTCTACTCAATTCTCTGAACTTCTCTGGACAACTGATGAATTGTTAACATGTGAACCCAGCACAACAGACACAGACTGCAACCACGCAACTTTTCCCCCGCTCAACATAGGCCTGCATAGCTTGTGGCAGCGTATGACATATATGGCAAGACAGACACCGAGTACACAATCCAGTTAAACTGGATTTATAGCTCCTTTGCAGTGACAGACAGAATGCACCTCCCAGTCTTCCCCGCTCTCCTCACCTGCCATGGTTCTCCAAACACAGGGTAATGCTTTTGAGTGGGAACACACTCTGGTAGACCTAGTGGAGCTAAATTTACTAAAAACATGTAGCATTGCTGATCCTATTTTGACATTAATTCAATAGAGTAGAAAAAAAATTCTTCCTGTTTTTTAATATTGGTCAGCCCAGAATTACATAGAGACACTCATGAAGCAACTAATCCAAAAGAAAATCCTTAAGTGTGTTATACTGCATTGCTATGGAAAGGTTTCATTACACAATTATGTTTTCAAACACAAAAMCATCTAAGAACAGCTAAGCTTGAGGGTACACCATACTATTCCCTGTATCAATACACACAAGTTTAAGCCCAAAGGGCTTACTGGTAGTCATAATTTTCTATTGTAGATTGTAACATTTCCTTACCTAAAAAGGCTTTGCTACAGAGATTCAGAACAAATATTAAGCCCATCTGGATTCAGCACCATGACAACACATATCAGCATAGCTGGTGATCAGAGATTGACAAATTCGAGTATAGCCTAATTTGAGTACGTTAAGACCCAGCTTTGTTTGGCACAGCTACCCGCATACTGTCATTTGCATTGCATGCGACAAACCAGCAACGACATGGGCTTTCCAGGACAGCAGGCTACAAAGATGATCTTGGAGAGTCACTCAGGAAAACGGCATTTTGCCAATGCAATTTTCACCCTTATCTCCCATTCCTTTAAACGGGCACCACCACACATTCGTTCCTTGGGATGGATGTACACACATACTCACACTCACTCATGGGTTTCTGTTAACACAGAGCATATCTCAGTGAAACGCCCTCCTCGGGACTACCGTACTATCTTGTTAGGGGCACCAAAATGGCCCTTCCCGCAGAGCGCAGCACACGCTCTGGCTGGTTTAAGCACCTCCTGAACAGCACCCTGCTCCAAGAGCAGAAGTGACTGGGATCCCACTATTCACYCTGCCTACCCACTGTGCTTTCTCTCCTCTCTCTAGTCATGCACATACTGTATTAACCAATTTTAAATTATGATGAGTCATAGCAACTGTTATGATATACTTTTTATCAAAAGTAGAACAACTGAGAATATCTACAGTAACTGGAACGAACATACAGTTAATATTATCTTCTAAAATATATTAAATTCATCTGCCTTAAGGTCACATACTTTTTGTATGCATCTACATATGCATCTATTCAAGATAAACAGAAATATAACAATGTTTCCTAAATTGCCTAAATTTAATAAAAAATTCAGAAAAGGGTTTTGTGAAGCAAGATGTAAATAAAATGTTTTCACTTCAAGGTCTTTGCATTAGTGTAGACAAAAGTTGACCAACATGCAGTACAAGTAGAACAAGTGCCATCTCTGACTGGTTCACACTTAAGGATCAGAGTTCCAGCATAAATATAAATTGGAATGACCCAGCATTTCTTTCAACAGAGGAAACTGTATTAGTAACAAGTAATGTATTAGGAGGAGGCAAAAAGAAAGAAAAWCTTAAAAAGCAAAACCGTCACTACACCTGCTGTTTTCAACCTACCATATTTTAAAACTCAGTCCTTATGATTCATCTGCTTAAAAACAGGTATTGGTATTTAGATTGCATTTCACTTCTCAAAGATGACTTTTGAGAGGTAATTTTTTTCATTTGCAAGTTAATGGGCTATGAATTCAGCATGAACAATAAATGCACAAGAAAAACAAAATTCAGGGAATATCAATTTTTAAATTAACTGATCATCTGAATCATCAATTCAATGTCTAAATGCCATGTAGTCTCAGAGCCCCACTCTGAATGTAAACGTCTATATAAAGGAGCAGTGCTCACCAACTACATTTTCAGTGCTTATTTGGGAAACCCAAGTGCATTGAAAGTATTTTTTCTCCTATTTTTCCCCCCACCCCTCCACCCTTCTCACTGGTAGATTTCTTCCGACTACTCCATCTTTACTGTAAGTTGGTGATGCAACTGACTGATTATATTATGAATTCAGAATATTCACTTTTGTTTGTTTTACTTCATCCTTACATTCTTCCCTTACAGTAGGAAATGCTTTCAAGGAAGCATGGTTTGCTACTGCTATTGTTTTGGGGTCAAGGCCCTTTTCTCTAATAAGCAGTTACCTATTCACAGATCTTGCAATATGTCAAACAACTCATGATCAAAGTGTTAATCCACTGGCAGACACAGACAAATTGATAAACTACTCTTTCTATAAAGTTAACAATATTTTCTGAGCACAAAGCAAACACAGTCAGACGAATTACAACCATTTCACATACTAAGAATATGAGTCACGCTAATGTCTTGACCACAATTTTTATACTTAAGGAGAAAGAATACAGAAAGACTCATTTATCAACAAAAGTACAGTTTAAACACATATTCTATCTTCTTTCTAACAGACGAAGAAGGAATCAGTGATAAAGGGGATAGAGAGAAAGTTGTAGTCAGGAGGGAGGTATTTAGAAAACAAACTCTCCCCATTCCAAAATCAAGTATAAAAAAGGCAGCTTACACAATTACGCAACCGTAGTGTTGACTATGGAAAGCTCTCTCTCTCCATGAGCGTTATTTTATTATTTTGGAGGTTTCATTTTGAAGAAGCATCTTCGCTTTTCTTCTCTCACTTCCTTTGTACATATTATCCGTGGCAATGTTGCCAAACATGTTAATGTTACTCAGCACTGAATCAGCAGTTATGACTCAATTAATTGACGATTAAGTGTGATAAACTGCTGCGATGATGCTTTTCCACACTTGAACCCTCCCATATTACCAAGAAATTTACCTCCATTATGTTTGCCTTTTGCAGTAGCTTGATGGGCGACTTGAAATTTCCTGTTCTAAAAGTTTCTCCTCCTCTTGATACATCAAGAACTCAGAAAAGTTATTTTCTTTGCTCTCTCTACTTTTAAATTAAAATATATTTTAAGATCCAATACATAAACTACTCCTATCAAGCCAGAAATTAACAATACAAAATTCCTTAGCACAACATGAGAAGCTGTAGCTTACCTTATTTTCCTCCAAAAACTTCAATTTGATAGATACGTCATTACGCATTTTGTCGTATTTCTCTTTATGCACTTGAAACAGCTGTTGTGATTGCTCAATCTTTGGCAGAGTGTTTGCATCACGAGGGCCAAGATTCAGCTCTTCTAGGTCCGTCCGATAAGCATCGTATTCAATCCTGAGAAAGAAAAAAAMCAGTCTGAAGACAGAGTGTCTCAAAACAGACCTCATACGCAGGGCCAATAACAATGAAAGATGAACAATACAGTCACATATAAGGAGCAAAAGTATAAAACCTTTCTCCTCACTGTCTCAACAATTATGCTCCCTTCCTAATCCCATGTCAGTCATTTGGTTCCCAGTCCTGCTTCATCCTGGCTTCAGAGAGCAATAGCCTTTCCTTCACAATCTGTGTTTACCAAGCCAGAGAAAGCTGTTTCTTTTTACGCCTGTTGAATCAGCTCAATGAAGAGATGATGGCAAGAGCAAGGTAAACTCCAAGAGAGGGGTGTCCCCTTGCTGCAAGGGCAAGCAACTGCTCACCCACCAACTTCATCCCAAAGCTCCTGCCACACATCCTAGGCTTCCTCACACGCATTCACAACTGCTCTACAACTGCTCCACAARTAAGTTGTGGGATAACTTGGCTGCTCTGCAAACAGCAAAAAGCTGTGGTGTTTACACTTGGTTGCAAGCCTAGCTTATGTAGGGAGGGAAGGCAGATGCTATAGATCGACACCACCACTGAAGGAGATAAGAGAAAGACACAGGGCTAAGTGTTCCAGCCTGGCAAGGACTAAGAGAACACTGCCACAAAGACATGTATTCTACCCTGACGTAACACCAAGCAAAACGTATTTCTTAATTTATTCTTTTTCTCTCCACCACCAAAATCCAAGGAAATCAGAAGCCAAAGAGAAGAAAACACTTAAATATCATGGCATAAGTAATTCTGTCCTTAGCACTGCCAGCAAAAAAATGAATTGAAATTGCGTTAATGCCTCTTGCCTGCAGATACCTGACATCATTCTAATTGATGTATATAGCTTTCACATCCTACCATTAAGGAAAAAACCACAATAGGCTTCATTGATAAAATAGTACAATCTAATATGGAAGGTTATTTCAAGATGAAACAGTCCACATCTGCTGTTTCAAGGAGGAGTAGGGAAGGAAATCACATTTTCCTCCATTACAAGGAAATAAATCCTCCTTCTTAATATTTTCTAAAATACTTAAGTCATTTCCAGTCTTACTCTCAAAAAGATTTTAAAGAAAACATTTATAGTCTCCATCTATCAAACATATATAGCATATGAAAGTGGGAGAAGTGCCTAGGGAAGTGCCGGTAACGTAAAGATGATATTGCTGAATTCAGCACTTGCACCTTCTACTTCCCATATTACATACAAGTCGGGTGAACTCTGGATCCTTGCCAGATATTAGGCTATTTTTTTTACTTAAGAAAAAAAGGCAAGGGGATGAGACAGTGAGACTGAAACGCAGCGACAACCTTGCGCTGCGTTTCCACACAGCAGCTCATGCGCCTTTGCACTTGGTCAAACAAAGCACGACTCAACAGTCAGGGATCACTGCAGGGCCATGGACAGCCCTGGCCATAACCTCACTCTTCCTCCCGTACATCTCTGCAGTTTTAAACCAACGGAGGCTGTCCTTTCAGCATGCGACAGAAATCAAGTTAAAAAATAAACACGAATGAGAATAATCTGCATCATAAGGAGGAACAGGCAAAATGACTAGATAAGTTAAGACCCTTTATATTCTCTTGGTCACATCTAAATGAGAAGGTGCATGTTTCTTTTACTGAAAGCAAATAGAACCTAGTGAAGGTATTTCAAGAGGGAAGAACAGTAAACGCAGACGGACTGTCAAAAACTTCTCAGAGATGCACTCTGCACGCATTCCCAAGGGGCTAGGTGGAAAACATGTACTGATTTGGTATTTTTGAGAAGTATTTTGACATTAAAGACATACTTTACTGCCAAATTAATTACCTATTTCTACAATATATCATAATATCAAGAAAATAGCTTAATAGTCATTTGCTTACAAATGAAGCATTAGAATAAAAACATGGGAGAGTACTTCAATATATTGCATCTTTTGGACGAAAAAAAGACGTTAACAGTTAGAAAYAATCTTTTGGGAAAATTATAATGAAATTTGTATTCAAATAAGAGGGACTGAATGTCAGAATGGAAGCAATACCAGAAAGGATCCCAAATCTAAACATCAACAGGAGGGAACCTGATTTTGGAACAATTTGCAATATCCTAACTAAAATAATCTTCTCCAGGACACTCAACTCATACAAGACACTACTTAGTCACTATAAAGTTTACTTTTTAAAGTCTCTATGGCACAAGCTGGACCTGCAACTTCTACATAAAAACTGAAGTGCAAGGATTAATGTTTTAGAGAGACTACCTCATTTATTACAATAGGGCAAAGACAAGCCTTTTACCTAGCAATGATTTTCTAGTAGGCAGGAGTAAAAAAAAAAAAAATAGAGGAACCTGTAAAGCTAACAAATACAGTCAAGTCTGCAATACAAAACTTACAAAACATTTTTAAAACACATGGAATAAGATAGTTAAATGATAATCATGATTATATGAAGTCCGCATTATATTCACAGAGATTTTATTCATCTATTAGCTATTCAAAAACAAATACAAAGCTGAAAAACTAGTAACTTTTCATTCCTTGCATATTAAGTTGCAAAGAAAATAGCTAAACAGAAGAGCTACCTGGCACTTTCATATTGCTTCACAGTCAATAATGTGTCCTCAATTGTTTTATTCACCAATGTATTCACACTGGCAATAAAGAAGTTAATAGCCCCAAGAAGAGTTTCTCCATTTTTAGCTAGAAGTTTCTGAGTATCTGCATTGTAGCCAAACTCCTCCTATAAACAAAAAAAAAAAGGCAAAGAAAAAATAAAACAGAGCAAAATCTGTAGATCATTTCAAACCTTGACATTCATCAGAAAATACATAAAAATACATGACAACACAGATGAAGTTTTGTCACTTCTCTATAAGCAAGATAATGATTCCATAAAACTTTTATTGTGAATATTCAGGTCACGGTTTGTGAAGTCCTCTTAGTATCACTAAAACATGGTTTCCATTTTTTAATGCTACTATACTGTTAAATCCTATTTTATAATGTTTTAAACAGAACTAAAAAAAATAATTTCACTGTAAAGCAAGTGCTATTCAAACCATTACATTGTGATTCAACACGGTTTTTACTTAGCATCTCCCATGYGGTTGTCTAGGTAATGCTCCAATCTGAATAGAGACACTTATTTTAAATACAGTAGTAAAACTAACCTCACAAGGGCGAACAGCATTAATTAGTTAGCATGTTTCACTCGTGCTTTCTGCATAAGAGCAATGCCAACCCCCTCCTCCCCAGGATCTGTCACATTTTAAAAGGTTTGAAATATCTGAAAAGTAGAATTGTCTAATGGATAGCAAATAAAACTGGCAAGATAGATCAACCAAAAATCTGCAGAAAAGTAAAATGATTCCCACTGTTTCCAAAGCACTTCAGTCACATTTGGATATTTGTTCATGCCTCCTTCTTTAAAAAAATGTAAGCACTGACTAAGGCTGCAGAGATTCTCTTAACGCACAGATGCCAAATGAGCTTTATTATTTTGTGTCATCCATATGACATCTTCACATTCCACAGAAGGAGTTTTTATTWAAAAAGTTACAATTTGTGGTTGTAAAACACACAAGTCGTATCTGGAACTTGGTCTTTTTAGGCTTGCACACTGCCAACAACTGACTCAGAAGTGCTGTATTCTCCCAGTTTCCTTTAATCTATGGAGAACATAAACACCGAAGCCAAACGATGTTTCTTGTTAACATTAATTATTTTATGAGGTTAAGGTTAGTGGGCAACAGTAAGGGCTGAAGCCTCTAGGAAAAGAAAGAGGTGCAGAGGAAACAGATGCAGTTTGAGGGAGAGGAAAACAAGGCAGAGAACCTGTGGCAACTCTTCACCAGCAAGGCGAGCTGCTCAAAGACATTCCCACAGCCTCCTCGGTGCTAAACAGCTGCTTGTGTGACAAAAAACAGGCAATCACATCGCTATGGATCCTGCTGAAACCCAAACAGTGGGGTTAGTCTTCAGCTGAGTTGGCTCTCAGGGTCAGCCTACTCTACAGCAACTGGATCCTTGCAACACAGCAACACCAGCGCTAGCACAGAAAGAAGCAGGAGCACAGAGGGAAAGGCAACAGCAGGAATATTCTTTTCAGGAGCATTTAGCCACACATTTCCCAGCTCCTCTCCCTCCTGCAGGGAAGACTGTCAATTTTCCAGCCAGTTCACTGGCCAGGATCACTACAACCCCAAGGAAGCACCACAACTGCAGCAGTCATGTAAACCAGTGCTCCCAGTCTATGAGGGGAGCTAAAGACGCAGGCGCCACCAAAACTCTCTACAACACCACAAAGAACCGTGGACCTCAAGCTCTGCCCACGTCCTCTGTGTATATCTCTTCTGAAAAACACAGCAAATTCTCTCTGAACTGAGAGCTTACACTGGGTTTGTACTCTGTGCACAGGTCAAATAAAATGGGAATTCATCTGTCTATATAATTAGAGGCACATGAGCCTGGAACCAGGAAGTATCTTGGTATCCAAAAAAGACACAGCAAAACATGGACCTAAGTAATAACTCCCTAACATCTCATTTTGTTATCATACCTAAAATAGAGAATATTATCTTTAAATACTGAGTTTTGTAGCTTTTTTATTTTGTGCTTATATACATTATCAAACTCCATACTAAAAAAAACCCTTTCCAGGTATTATCCTTTACTTCTGCATAAGTTTGAGAGGCAACAATGCTATCCAAATACTCAAGAAGAGGCCAAGCAATAGTCACTAACATAGCACAGATTAAACAAAGGGAAAACACAGAGGAAAGAGACAAACATCAGGCAACTCTCCAAGAGGCAAAGGTTAGATAACTTTTATTACAGCAGCAGAAACCTTTAATTTTCATGAACAGCCCCATTCAATAATCTACACAAGAGATGAATGACTGAAACAGATTCCAAGGTGCTGATAGAACCTGGAGAAATAGTATTCCCACTAGCAGTTGCAAGCTATTCATGGAAAAGCATTCCTTAAAACAGGAGAATGATGCCAGATTTAATCCCAGTTTCAGAAAAAAAAACACCCAGCTTCAGCACATACTTCACAACAGTCAGTAAATCTTACTACGAACTATAAGCCCCATATTTGACCAGTACACTCATTATTAAAAAAACTTCCAGTCCTTTTAGCTGATGATTTAATTGCTCAGCTGCTAGATGTGCTACATTTTCCACTGATTTCCATCTGCCAGACTGTAATATTAAAGATTTCCATATTCCATTGCAGGAACTGGAAATCACTCCAACTAGCTAACAGTTAAAATCAGTCTGGACAAGCATTAGTCTCAGTCCCTCCCAAAAGCTCACTGGGAATAGGCAACCTGGAAAAAAAGAGGAGGAATGAAGAGACAGAAATTTGAAATTCAATAACCACAAAGGTTATTCGGACTGTTTCTGCAACTATGATTTTGCACATCTTCAATGCCTTCAGTTTTTTGTAGCATCCAGTAGCTACAAGCTACTTCATCTCTTGAAGTACAGTATGCTCCACGGAGAAGTAAACTAACTGCTATTTTTTGTATTCAATATCTAACTTTTTAACAGCAGATTTTTAACCAGTCGCAGCAAAAAGTGCAAGTGTTAAAAGCATTTAAAGCAAGAACTCATAACAACTCAAACACAGGTATCTAAATATCGTCTCTCTTGATCAGAGGCTCCAAACAGCATAAAAATACTGATTAGTTCTACCAGTTGCGAAAGTCTGATTTATAAAAAGGACTTGGATACTGAAGCTCAACATTTAAACTTACTATGGAGAAATCTTTTACTCACATTCAGTATGCAGAAATGAAGTAATGGGCCCTACTCTACTTACTCCCAGGCATATCCCCCACAGGCATCCTGTAATTGTCATGAAGTAATATTCTGGCACGCTTCTGATGGCATTTCATTAGAAGCAAAAGGAATACCAAAAATGTGTTCCCTATACAAGTGAAAGCTCTATGTCACTTCTTGAGTCCAATCTTCAATTAAAGACAGACATTTAGAAACAGTTTACAACTATAATAATTTCAACCATTTCCTATAGTCTGAAGTGAATTACATAAACTTAACACAAAGAGCATGCAACATTCTTAACAACAGTGTTCAGAAAAATTAGTGGTTAATATACACCCTGAAAAAGTCAATTAGACTTATCTTCATCTCTCCCTTTTTATTTATTTTTTTAACACTTTAAATGTCTTACATGAAGTTCCAATGATTTCAAACTCAGGTCAGCAAATGCATCTCCTAGTTGCCTTTGGGTATGTACCATCTGGAAGAGTTGTGTGGACAACGTCTGTGCCAGCTTCAAGATATTTTCATATTTTTTTTTGTTATCTCTCAATATGTCTATTTGAGCCTCCAGTTCCAGATCAACTGTTCTTGAGCCACGACCCAGTTTTTCGGAGATGATCTGTCGTGTACACTGAAAAAAAAATTAACTCTAAAGATTCAAATACATCCAAGACAGCACAGCATACACCCATTTTCAGCTTCAAGGGACATATAATTACACACAGTTCTTTCACAATCACCCCTCCCAATATAAGTTTGCACAACAAACTGCAAAAACATCACACTCTTTAGAAGTTTATCAGGACTCAGCAAGAACAGTTGGACAAGTCTCAACTCCTACTAATATGAATATTCAAGTTAGTAAATCAAGAGCATAACTAATTGTTTCTCAAGTGAAAGAACGCTTACCTGTTTTAAGGGTTGGTGGATCTCACCAAGTCTGAAGCAGCAATTATTTACCCCACTACTTTAAAGTTAGTTGCTGGGAGTATTACAAGCTCTGCACAAAAACTATCTTCTCTGTGATCTTTAGGACTTAGTCTACTAACCATCCAGTTCCAGAGCTATAACTCATGTTATTTTATAGTGTTTCCGAAAAGAGATCTTAAGCATGTCTAAGTTTTCGGTCTCTTTTTTTTTTTTTTTTTTTTGATGAGGGGCAAGCACAGAAGGGGTATGGGCAGCATGGGGAGTACACTTACTTATTAGTAAGTCTTATGGATAAGTACATAAAACTGCCTCGCATTTGTTGTTTTCCATTCACCCTTGTATAAAATGGAGCCAACTGCAGCAGAAAGGCTTTATTTCTTCTGTCACAGCTTGACTTCTTAACTGATTCATAGTTCATTAATGMGGTGAACATCAAAACCTGCTCTTAGGTGTAGGTTGTGGCCACTTAAATCTGGCTGATGGCTCTGACGACAACTCAAGATGCTCGCACATTCCGGTTGTCCTTGACAGCCTCTCTGCCAAGGATTTGAGCCCAACTTGGCTGCCCAGAGGCACCCCTGGGCTCCCCTCCACCAATGCGCAGGAGAAACCTTCTGCACAGTAGATGCGGGGAAAAGACAGATAGTTTCCCTCTGTAATGGAGGAATCATTTACTGATATACTACTAAGTTCCTCAAAGTCMATCTGTGGTCTCACAAGGTGAAAGACAACTATGTTAAAGCCAAAGATGTGCTGTTGAAACAGAATTTACAAGAATACCAATTTAACTGTTGAGGTAACAACCCCTCTGAAGAGGCTAAACCTAGATGCAAATTTTCAATTTTAAGAGATGAAGTGAAACCAAATCCCAGTTTAAAAATCACATCTCCAAAACACATTACAGTAGCAATAGATTTTTCCAGGGTCATATTGAATAATTCAAGGAATTTACTCAATTCAGTCTTTACTTATATCCAAAAGAGATGTACGTCTTTTGACCACCTAGAATTGTGTCCTTTCTAAATCTGACAAAAATAAAAGCAACACTGATAAGTGAGAAAATCAGTTACTAGAGAAAATACTTAGGCTTTGTTAAATTATACCTAAACACAAGATGCACGTAAACACAAAGTTGACGTACTGTGTTTCAACAAGGATAATTAAGAAAGAAGATACACTTGTCTTTTCAATCTTTCAGCTTCTAAGTGTACTAGCACGGATGCACAAGTTGCTGTGCAAAGGCAAAGCAAAGGCTCTTGCCACTGGATTACAGACAACTGGAAGAAGGGCAATTCCTTTTGGGGGCATGGTTACTAGCAGAAGACATAGGACAAAGTAAAGAGGCACAACACTTCCAAAAGCAACAGAATAAGATCATCAAGATACGATTTCAGGGAGAACGTTAAAAACAGTCCATTAAAATTCACACTTTGGCTAGAGGGAAGACCAGATTTAATCCCCTGTGATTTTCAACTGGACCCAGGAGCTTGAAGGAGTAACATGAAGTAAAAGAGAGAAAACAAAGCAGTAGTGTCTCACTCACAAAAACAGATACAAGAGGAAAGACATGCACAAAACATCCCAACACTTACTTGACCCCCCATTCATAGATGGGTATGATTATGAACGCCAAAGTCAAAATATTAAGGAGTGATGCTTCCAAAACGTGGAAGAGCTGGTGGGCATCACTGAGAATACCTGAAACTAGACAGCTAGAAGAAAAACAGTTGACAGGGATACTCAAATCCCTAAGAACTTTGATTCAATGAAATCCAAAGAGACACAGGTCATCTAACCTTCAAACAACTTCAGGCCACATGCCAATGAGAAAAAAGTTCATGGACAAGACTCAGCTCTTTTGATAAGCTCAATTTGAGAATTGTCATTTCATAGGGCAAGCAGTGATTCTAAACAGTTCCCATGGACTAGCCTAGAGAGAGAGGAAAACACAAAGACAGATCTGTCCTGTCTCCCTGTTTGAAGACATACATTCTGTGGCACCACAGCCACGTAACGATGCAAGGCTTGTTCTTCACTTGTATTCTTCACTCTGTAGAAGCAGTGCCTAAGCACAATATCACATCAGTTGAGGAAGATGCACGCCCCTCAAGCTCTTTCTAGCCATAAGATGAAGCTGCAGATGAATCACATAGTAATAAACAATACCTTCATCATTACCAAAACTCAGAGAGGTGACAGGAACTTGAAGGAGCAAAATTTACCTTGCCCAAGAATTTAGTTTAGTCAGCATCATGAACTGGCACACAGACTGGTCCATAGTCCAGAAGAGCTTGGAAGAGCAGCTGACAGACTTCTGCAGCAGTATTTAGAGCACATGGAAAGAAGATATTCTACAAGCAATTCAATTAGACATAAAGATACAAGCTCCTTCTGATCCTATCACAGAGAGAGGCATAAACATTTACTAGTGTGCAAAACATCCTTGTCCGCATTTCCCATCCTTACTGGGCAAAAAGTTCACACTTGGATTTAAGAACAGGAGCTCTATGCATTCAAATTTCTGTTTTGCAAGAGATCATTTTTCCAGATTCTTCATTTCTTCATGGGTTGATGTAGATCCCACTGATACACACCTACCTGTCCACACCTCTGTTTAAGTTTCAGGCACAACAAAAAGCTACTTTTGAAAACTCGTCTTTGTTTAGAATGCCTGATAGTGATCTATTCTCTGACAACTGCTTCTCAGCTTCCTTATGACTTTGAGAGTCACTTCTGGCAAATTGGTGTTTTAAACATCTTTTGTTTATCATCTTTTCCATTTCACCAAATTCAAATGGATTAACCTCAATGACAAAGAGGTGCCACAAAAAAGCAAAACAGATACATATATAAAGCAACAATTGCAATATGAAGAAAAAAATATTCAGTCCATCATAGAATAAAAGTAACATAGTGATTAACAAGTTTCAAAACTTGCAGGTCTTTTGCTATTTACTAAAAAACTAGTGTATAAGCTATCAATTGAGATAGTAAAGAGATTTAATAAGAAGCATTACTGTTGAAATCTGTACTTCCTCTATGTTGGAGTAGACATAAAAACAACATTCCTCACCTTGTTAAATCAATAATACTTATTACAAACCTCTCATCAGGGATTTTAAAAGACTTACAAAGGTCATTACACTTGATCAGAAAACAAAGCTTTCTGTATACATATTTGTTTATTTGTGCTGCAACAACAGCTTATTTTCTTTCGCTTTTATGCTGTACAATACTTTACAAGCTTTAATCTGAATCTATAGCAAACATATCTAGATGCACACAGACATACATACGCRCACACACACACACATATATATATATTTGCAAACCTTGTAAGTGTTCAGACTCCACTTCCTCACCAATTCCAACTTCTCCATTGCTGGATTCTTTACTTCATCTGCTAAGACAACAGGTCCACTCTTCTGCTGAGTTCTGCCCCCTGTGTCAGGTACAAAGCAAATCTTCAAGACCTTGAGTTTTTTTGACATTTAAATATGTGTAGAAAATGTGTGGAACTGCACATGCAAAAGCAGAAAAGACTCTTAGAAGCAATTAATATCAATATGCCGATTTTCAAAAAATCAAGAAACAGACTACAGTTATTTTAAAATTGAAGCCAAGTGTACTGGCACATGGATACTTTCATGTAGTAATAGGCTGAAAAAAAAGGGGCTTACCTGAAAGTGTAGAGTTTTTACTAAGGCACCTTAAAAAAGCTTTTGATACATGCTTATTACTTAATCTATGTTTTAAAAGTCTTACAGTCAAACATCCTCTTTGATTTAGCCAATTTACAAATCTTTTTAGATTCTGTACACCACCAAATGAAAATTATCAGCATATATATATATAATCACAATAGCATTAATACAAAACTTCCAGAAAATTCCTATCCTTCTCAATGAATGTTCTGCTTTCTAGAAAAGCATTTTCAGCCATTACTACCAAAAGTTCAGTTCATTTATGTATTTCAACTTTATTGGCTCATTATATCAGGGATAATTTATTCTATAAACCAACAGCGTAAAAAAGGCAATAAACTATTCCAAGGAACTTGAAATATCCAGAGTCACTCAGCACTTACTCATTGCCAACACATAACAAGTATTCAAATTGGTACACTATGCTGCACACATTCTAACTTTTTCTTTTGAAAAATAACTTCTAGTGTTCCAAACACCAAGAGTGACAAAGCATTACACCTTATTCTTTTTTTAAGCAGCATTTGAATGCATACAATTTCGACTACCCTGCTTCTCATATTTTGAATAATCCAGCCTGTTAAAGTCACCTTAGCCTTTCCAGACTATTTATGGAAATAAGGGCATGGAAGGAGGGGGAAAAAAGGTCTGCTCAGATGCCTCAAGATACTCCTTTATGATGGAACAYTACTAAGTGCTTTACTTCTTCAAAACGCTGTGCAAACATTAAGTAATTAATCCTCTCAACACCTTTATGAGGTAACTGAATAACTTTTCTCCTTTTACATAGGAGGAAACAAAGATGTTAAGTAATTTGCCCATGGGCACAGCATGAGTCAGTGGCAAGGCCTAGTTTGGGTGTTGTGAATTCCTAATTCCTAACCTCATACTCTGTTCTGCTGGAATATGTGACCACTTTGGCAAAAAGTGCCAAAAGTTTTGGCTTTAACCTAAATAAGGAATTTCTGTTACTGTCTTATTTTAGCTACTGTTTATTAGTATYAAGATTTGGTAGATTAATTTTAATGCTGTAGAACAAGCAGTAGCAGATAGAAAGGAAAGTAGCCATTACTTTGTGAACTATGAAAACCCAGAAGTGAAAACACCTTAAAAAATCCAGAAAATATATTTCCAAATAAGAATAAATCARAGTAGCAGAAACGTGGAGGAAGGAGTTAGTACACTGTCAGCAGAGACAAGGGCGTTATCCATTCAGTGCTGCGATACCTGTGGGAATAATTAAATCACAACCTTGTCCAGCCAGTCTGCTAGCTGCTGCATTGCTAGGAGATATAACTGATGATTTGGGTGATGCTGAGGAACCTGAAAAGGGGACACATTTAACCATGAAAAACCATTACCTTYCATTAAAAGGCAAAGTGCACTTTTACATAGCTCTTCAAAAATTTTCTTCACCAACAAACAGAAGTATTTATGAAAAAAAAGTCACTAGAATTTCTGATGGAAACACTTTTTAAAAGGTGCAGCTGTTATGTGAACCACTCCAAGTTCTCTTGACTTAATCTTTAAGTCACAATGCCAGACTTTTCATTACTCTTACAACAAACAAACAGAAAAAATCTGGCAGCTTCATGAGAAACATGAACTGCAGAAATCTCCATATAAATATTCCATACAGCTGCTTCAACTGGAACCTGATTTTTCAGTTGTAATTAAATTTCATTCTGCACTGTCACTGAATAGCATCTACAACATTAAGAGATAAATTAAGCTCCGAAATCCAAGTTCAGATATATTTGATTAATATCTATTTCTAAATGTGTGTACAAAAACCACAGCAACAGCTTATCTTGAAGATCTTGAGACCTTTCAGGTCTTAACATTTTTTTTCAAAAATACTAAATGCAAAGTAATAATCATAGGAAATTTTACTTCAATTCATGTTAAAAGAAGGTTTTCCCCTKTTGTGATGAGTAGTCATCTTATTCAAAAGGCTTTTTTTTTTCCCTTACTGAGAAGCTCTGCAATGCATCAAGGCTGACAGTGTGCCATTAGCAAACAAATGAAACACTATTCATCAGCCACTTCCACAAAACTCTGTTATCAGTAACACCAAGAATGTTCCTTGAAGCAACTAAAGCAACCACCTTCTTTCTTCTTTTRCCTTTGAAACATCTTGCAGAGTACTAGCAATGTGGGGTACATGACTCCAACGCGCAGTAGAAAAGCATTTTAACATTACACAGAAAGAAGAGGCAGAAGATAATTCACTTGCTGTGTCCTGTCACAGCRATAGTTACATAAGAGCTGCAAATGGATTCATTCTGGCACAGAAGTTTAGCAGGAGGCTGCTAAAGGCCTAAGAGGCTGAACAACTTCAGCAAGKGAGCTAAGATAAGCAGTTAAAAAGAAAAAAAAGTCCTTATCGCTTGATACAGTATTAACGCAGCCTTATGCACACTTCGTTATTCAACCCTCCCAGGTTGCGGAAACCCTTCCCTTCCAATTTTCTGCCTGCTTTGCCTTCGCAAATTAAGCCTTAGTAAGTAAAGCCAAGCAGAAATTAGAGTTTGCTTGTTTGTTTTACACAGAGCTCTTGTAAAATGTTCTCTTTTTGTCTGTAACTTTATAGAAAGGTAAAGTTTCTACAGCTTCTTGCTGTTTTAGCTAGATTAGAAGTAATTCAAAAGTAAACAAAACAAGAAAGTATCCTTGCAAGAAAACCAACCTAGTGGCAGTGTTGAAGTTGCACATAAAATGTTCCTAACACATACATTAATTATTACAGCACATTTAGATTTCACATATATTAGTACTGTCTGAAACATATCCTAGACACATATTTTTTTCTTATAGACTAAATGCGCTCAGCCACAGAGCTACCTCGCCAATTGAGCACAGAAAGGCTGGCATGGTGAGCAGTTTTCCATCTGCCCAGTTTTTCAGCTGGCTATATTGCTGGCTATATTTCAAGGACTTATGGTAGAAAACATGTTATTAGCTCCGTAATATATGTAAAGTACAGCACATAAAACATGGTTTTCATAGGCCTGACGCTCTACAAAACAGGAAATGAAGCAAAATGTAAATTAAATCTATGACCATAAAGATACTAATTTTCACAGCAGTTCATTTGAGATCAATGCAAACCTTCCAAACTCCTGTTTTTGTCTAGAAGAAATAATTAACATATTGGCTTATGAAAATCTCACTTTCACATCCTATATTGCATCACTGCATTTTAAGAGAGATGGAATACACTGATATTACCAACTTGTTTATCGCTGTGTATGCCTCAATGTTTAAATCACTTTATAGTCTTTAAAAAAAGTCACTCTGAAGACTTGCGTTGCATATTAAATATTGACTAAAATCCTTCTGCTACAAGCAACTCAAGTCTGTGCTCAAAAATATACGAGAACAGACCTATTTTCATCATATAGTACCCAAAGCATTATCATGCCCAACATAATACATACACAGCACAATAAAAAAGGAGAAACATGTTTCAGGGGCAGCAAAGGTGAATTTTATCAATTTATCCGTTTCAGCTAAGTGAACTGTGTATCACAAAACCAGTTCTCTCTGGTTACACTTTCCAGAATAATAGCTGCAATTTATGTATCCACATTTAAACAATTTTTAATCTAAGTAACCATGAAATCTTTCATTATGATATAATTTCAAGAAGTTCAAGTTTCAAGGTAGAGAGTTCCCTTTCTACAACTGAAGGTCAATCTAATATTGTTAACATTAATACTTTTCAACTAATCTCTTCATAGTTATAAATGCAGTATCTAGTCTTCTAATGTTAACAGCCCAGTTACAACTGTATTATTTCTCTACTTTGATAAACACATGTTTTTCTTCATTAACATCAAAATGCTTAAGGCAGCTACACAGCTTTATTCTTGACTATGTGAAAATGTCTGAGATTATTTTAAGAAATAAAGATAAGCAATTACCTTTACCTGGAAATGGTCCTGCCTCAACAACTCCTTCTTTGGTGCCATCAAAGCCATGAGATGTTATTTTGGTTTCAGAGAGTCCAAGTCCAGCTGGTAATGAACGCTTCAAGTCCTTAGAAATTGTCGAGAAAAAGGGAAGATTCATATTAAAAAGTAAACAAAAACAAAATAAAAAACCACACGACAAAAGTGACTCTCAGGTATTACAGTGTAATTTCAGCAGCTCTCAGGTAGTTCAGCCTTTAGCTTGGAATGTTTCTTATGGTGTCACAGGATTCTGTTGCGATGCATGAATAACAAACGTTTATCAACGTGATACATTAAGTTGACTTCTGCATTTATTGCTGTGTTAAAACAATAYGCTTTTCTTCCCTCCAATGTCCTTACAGTGGTTCCCAAAAACTTGTCAACAGCATGGTAAATGTTTTAAAGATGGTCAAGGCAATCCTTATCAGTTGAATAATTTTTCCAGTTAAAACCCCTAAGAGGTACAAAATCACAGACAAGGAGTTTTCTCACTCCTTACACAAGGAATAATTTTACAATTTGCAGCAGCCTTCAGGAGGTCTGTCTACAGTGTTATTTGACATAGGAAAGGCATCCAGACAGGCAATGCTACATCACAGTACTCTTTGAAATAACAGTGCTTTTTGCAGCTAGATTTTAGTGTGGTTAATTTCAGAAAAATCAAAGCCTTCACAGAAAACCATTGTAGATCATTATACAGACTGTGAATTCACATTCTGCATGGTGTATTTTTCCAACCCCCATCTTAGGCACCTCTATAATTAATCTCGGACTTACAGGAGCTAAGTTTCCAATTTTTCTATTTAAGCATATACCTTTGGCATCCAGCAATATATTTAGTGCTTTAAAAAAAAAAAATCAGCTTAAAAGCACTAATTCTTAAAATTCCTTAAAAAGTGAGCCAAAAGCYCCTAGAAAAATGAAAGTAAAAAGGTAAAATATTTAAAATTAAGKGTTAGAAATCAGAAAACTAGCAGACCATACACTTAGGTACTCTTTAACATCCCCTCTGCTTCCATCCAGACAAGGAAAACACAAAGGTTTAGATAGGCAACAGTGATATATTCAGAGAAAAAAAAAAAAATCTACATTTAGCTTTGAAAAGTCCATGCCTGGACATGTGCTGTAACTATTTGTAAYAGATGCAAGAATGCTTCTGTTTCAAAAAAGAAAATACAATTGTTAATATCCAACATGCATCTGACGTATTAGTGGAGTCACTCAATCCACAAACCTGTGTGCAAGAAGGATAGCGCCTAGAGGCTCAGACCATCAAAAAGTGGCTTTGGATCATGTCCCCACAAATTTTACTCTTAAATTTAAAACAACTTCTGGGAGGAGTGGAAAAAAAGCTTACAAACCTATAAATTCAAGTTAACAACTTCAGAAGTTATTCTGATCACAGGAACCAATTTGCATTGCTACTTTCACATCACTTGAACTTAATAATAAATTATACTGTGTTTCTGAAGCATTATATCAAAAGAAGACAGTCTATTTAATGCAAAATTTATAGTAATTAGGAGAAAAAAGAAAAAAGAAAAAATTAAAAAGAATAAAGAGATGGCAGAGGAAGAACTGAATTTTACAAAAAGGACATGACATTTTTCCCCCCCAAAAAGCACCTTGGCACAATTTTCAAAAATACCTGAATTGGAAGCTACGGAAATGTATGCAACTAACTTGCTAAAGCATGTCTGAACTAGGAATCTAAGTAATCATCAGTATTTAAGGTTAAAATGCAGAGCATCTGTTTTCCAAAGAAACAAATTTGATACAAGCTCTTAGGACTAGCAATTGCACTCTCTCTGTATATTCATTTGCTTGCAACATAGCCAAACACAATGCAGAGTTAAAGAAACCATTCAAAATACTGCCACATAACCCTTTATTTTAAACAAAAACTGACAATCAGATCACAACAGTGCATTATTACAAACACACACACGGTCAAAGATGTGTAGTTTCTTTACTGGAAAAAAAACACTACTGAGGTGAGAATTGCAATCAAGCATGTTTTAACACCTACATCAGGGAACTGATACATACCTTAGTAAAGAAAGTCTTTATACCATGACTACAACTGTGATTGAAAAGCCAGTGATCATCAGGTCACAGCTTCTTTTATTGTCTATTTACACAAAAGATGCCATTCAGTGAAGACATATTTCTAAAAGCAAACTTCAGTTTAAGGAATGTCATTCTTGCAACTGATTGCTTTTTATTGCATGCACAGCTAAACAAAAAGGCCGCCCAAAAATGTGYAGTAATTCTAAAAGAAATTTATTACGTTTCTAAGGAACAACAACCTGGAAACAGCTGTAAAGCAGGGTAGAGAACCAACATGCCCCTAATTTCCCATGTAAGAGAACTGAAGGCAGTACTGAGGGAGATTCTRGAGCAGCAAGACAACATCAATAGCTTTCCCTTTCATTCCGTCAAAACACAAGCTTGCTATTACAACATAAGGAAGTGAGGTCAAAATCCCCTGCTGCAATAGGGTCATTCCACTTCATCTAGTTATGGCTACAGGTATCTGCAGGTATGAAAAGATCTGCTTTCAAATTTAAGTAATTTCCACTCCCTCACCCTCTTTAAAATAGCAACATCGCATTGTTAGATTTCCTAAAARTGGGTTCGCATATCTTAAAACCCAATTTTTCTTAAAGAATCAACCTTACTTCAAACAAGGAAAACACCATCCACAGTTCCAACAAGGATGCTTCACTCCCCATCTGCAATTGTACAAGAGGGAAAAGCCCACTTATCTAGGCGCCTGCCTCTAATGGGCAGGCAGTCCAGCCTCAGCACAGCAGCTGACCTACTCTAACCCTGTAACTTCCCTGAGGTTACAGGCACAGAACTAGCACAGAGCGAGAGAGGCAAGAACCAAGTCAGAAGGCCCCTACGAATCCAAAAGACCTAGTCATTCCGTTCACTGTTATTTAGCCAAAAAGGTTTGAAGGCGCAAAAAAATGACATAGGGTACATGGAAAAGTTATTTTGCCTATAGCACAAAACTGTGTGGCATAGGGCATATAAGCCACTTGAATCTTTTGTTATAACTGCATTTTAGTTTAGTTTAAATCATCATATTAAGCTAAACATTTTAGTAAGTTTCACTTGTTTTGTGTGCTAAATAACAAGGCTATTTAACAGTTTATTGCAAAGATTATCTAGCTGAATCAGTATAGCTTTTGACATACCACTCTTGTTGAGATGGTAGCCTCAGCAATCACATCCCTGCTCTCTATACTAAACTAATATGAAGAGGGGAGGTTAATCAAAACTGTAGGGTGTGTGGGTTTGGGTTTTTTTTTTGTTTTTTTTTATTATTTTTTTTAAAAACAAAACCATTCAGGTTACTTTTGGTAAAAAAACCTGTAATACATAATTTAAAGCTCACCTAGTCTACAAGTTCCATGAAACAAAATGGGATGAGCACATAAAACGTCTACCCAGTAAGACAACTGGCTCTGAACTGTCTTCTAGTACCTTAAATTGACAACTTCTCATCCTAAATTGACATATAAGTTAATCTCCCTGTCCTCATTTTGCATCTTCCTTGCCCTTGCCTTCCAGCTCTACCACCTTACTTAACTCTTACCTCCCATGAATTAATACACTACAAGTAATCTCTGAATTGACATAAATTTATGCCCTCATCCCATTTATTTCTATACTTACACTTTTCTCTATGATGAAGTGATAAACAACATGGATTGATGTATTTCTCCTACTTGCTTCTTCCAGCATGTCACTCTTCACTCAAAAGACACTTTATTCTAGTACCCCTCTCTTGGCTGACCTTGTGTCATACTACAATCTACTTGTTAATAACGAGAGGTAAAAAGAAACAAATTAACTTCCATAATTTTTGCTCTCTGAGATAAAAGATCACTTAGCAATGAACAGGCAGGTTCTGGTCTGATCATTTTCTTTCCATATCCTAAAAACAAATGGCTTTCCACAACTGTTGTCCAGAGAAGCACTATAAATGAGGCCACATCAAATAAAATAAAACTGCTCAARTTAAAATTTAACTATGCAAGCGGCCACAGCAAAACCTAAGARAGACAAACTCAGAAATTTCAGTAAGATGTAACATTGCATTCTTTTATAAAAAGGTAAAGGACAAAAACATATKATCTTACCTATTTATGGAGTCTGTTAATCCTAACAAAACTACGACACAAGATACTGAATATTTAGATTCAACAGATCCTAAACCTTTCTTAATTCTAATGTGACATAATGAAGGCTCATAGTGAATCTCATCATTTTGTGCAGACTCAATTTATTACCAGAATTATATAAAGAAATTTATACAAATKATTTTGTCCCTATAAGGCTACAAGAAGAACCAGAAGATTCTACATTGCAACTGAAAGGAAGTAAGTGTAATTTAGCATTTCAGAGATGCAGCCATAAGATTTCCATACAGGTTTTGTAAACAAGTTTAGTACATAACAAGTACCTCTATAAGTTGCCTGAACCCCTTCACAAGCAGACCCAAAAACCTTTTTAGAAAACAAAGAGAAATACTTATTTTATTCCTAAGTAGCTTTAATAATATACATGAAGTATTACCTGAAAGAGGAGTACAAAACTTCCTCTCTCCTTCTCCCACTCCTAAACAACTTATCCCTCTATCCCTTTGGGAAGAGGAAAAGAAAAAGTGAACAAGTGAAATGTCTCAGTGAAGCATGTAACCAGTGAAGTTCTTGTCTGGTGAGTTTTCTTATACAACTAAAAAGAAATGTTTGATGACAAAAATGCAGGAGCTCTTCTTTATTAGCATAGACTAACAAATACCCAGATTTTCTTAAACAACAAGTTTTAAAGCTCAAGCAAGTTCCAACAGAATTTAGGGAGCTGAAAGTATCTGAAAGTCAAGCTTTTTCATAAAACAAGGACACCAAACATTTCATCCAATGACAACTAGACTGAAGCTACAGCCCTTATTAGTTAAAAAAATTCTATCTATCATATGGGCAGGACAAAACTTGTCAAAATTCCTTAGGCATCTCTTAGCATCACAAATGGGTCAGAAGGAGAATGTAGCTGCACATTTCTGAACAAGATTTTACAGCTGAGCAAATAAACTGAGTTTAAGTAATCTTAATTTTTTTTTCTTACTAAGGAACCAACAATATACTGGAGATACATTAAATTACACTATACCATATTCCCACAGAAATGCAGTTTATCTTTCTGAAATGGCATTACGGCAATCTTTTCTGGTGTTGTACACAATCACATATTTCTASAGCGAATAAGCTACCTTACTTGCTCTTTTCAGAAAAAGACATTTGTACTATACTGTTTTTCAGAATTAATTTTTTTTTATACATTAGTACACAAAAATAAAACATGAATGAACATTTGAAAATAAATGAAAATTTTCATGCCTGAACTGCTTACAGGTATAGTTAGAGTCTGAGGCTAATAGTACAGAGGATATGAGTTTAAAGTTTAGTTTTGTAATTAAACAACCTGAAAAGTTGTACAACTACATTTTTACTCAGTCCATCCAAGACAGATTCAAGRTTGCTCAAGCACTTATGAAAAATAGCTGTAGATGATCAAATAAAAACACAAGACAAATCATGTTTTTTGTTTACATCCTAATTATATAAAAATCTAGATTAACGGATCCCTGCTCGTAACGTTATTAAGAAAGTAAAATTATCTTATGTCCCAGCTTTCCAAAAAGCATAATTGAAATCAGTATATTGGAAGCTGGGTGAACTAAAAGCTGTGGTCACAAACTGCAACTGAGCACTGTGGTAAGASTGCAATTTAAAGCAGTGAACTGATAGGAACCGTCCACTCCCACCCTGAGAGTTTGGCATAAAAATTGTGTAGTACAATGCATGTTGCTTTAGGTTAAAAAAAGTTAGCAAAAATATTGGCAAAGAAAAAAAGAGAAGGTACAACATTAAGTACTAGAAAACAAACATCAAGCAAGATGAATAGGTTAATATTACAATTTGAGATTAACAGATTAGTAAACAGATCTAGATGTTACTTCCAAAATAGTTTGTTTTGTTTATAAAAAGTCCCTATTAACACATTGTGAGTTTAGGTCATATATGCAGGTGGAAACTTGTATAAGAGTGTTACAAATATTTGAAGCGCATTTAGTCTTTATTGGTTCTAGAATAAATATCATTAAAAGAATTTACAACCGCAATCCCAAGTAATGTTCACATAAAATCTATTTTATGCAACGTCACCAAAATATTTGACCTATTTTTTATTTAGTGGAAGTTGCTAGCTTACTAATTATTTTGCTGACTTGAAGTTAATTATATTTTGCAAATACTTACCTCAATTTTATACGTGGTTAGAGACAAATACTACTTGAGGTCAACACTTCAATTCTCCATACACTGAACAATGGCTCTGACCAAACCAACAAGAGTGCAAAGTCCACTTACGAGGGCTACTAATTATGAACTGGACACACATACACTGTGCAAGCAATCATTATGTAAAGGAAAAAATTTATACACAGTGGTCAAGTCTTTGCAGCATTAAGGGCATCAGACTTGGGAAAAGTTAGTTGCTTCTCAATTTCCAGGTAAACCCCAATTCATTCACTTTKAGATGCATTTAGATTATTCCACCTAAAAATAACTATATCTTTATCAAATTTTAGTTCTAACTTTAGTTTATTATACAGGAGTCTAGTTCTTACTGTTCTATTACTGGAAGACCTGTTCAGTAATAAGTCTGACAAAACATAAGCTTTCCCTCAGTGCAGTGTGCTTTCAAAACACACATTTGCACATGACCCATTCAGAAGTATCTAGCAATAAGAACAATATTTCTCTAATATGAACTCTAGCATGAATCTGTTTTAGTCTCATGAAGTTTTATACTGTTTTGCCGCCATACTCACTCTAGCTACTCCTCCAAGCCAAATGGTGTCAGATGATGTTTTCAGCATACTGCAGATAATAGCTTTTTCAATGTACGGATTTTTTTTTTTCTCCATTCAGTATTTCAGTTGGAAAGCACAAAATACTCGTTTGTGAAGATCTGCTCACTATTTCACAACTAACACTGCAGTGCAAGCACTTCAACACTGGCATCACAGAACTGTTAAACATTAAAGATTTCCTCAAAATCAAATTTCACCAGATGCTAAATAAATAGATAATTAATCAGCCTTTGTTTCCAACCACAGGATAAACAAAAACATAGAAACACACACACACAAAAAAACATCCCCAAACACACAAATTCTATAAGCTATACTATAGCACACTCTGCTGGACAGTCAAACACAAGACGAGCTGAGAGTAAAATGCATCCAAGAGTGAAGAAGTGCATACAAGTCACTCCTAAGTATAACTTTTTCAACATAATAAAAATACARTACATTTTGATATAGGCTATCTTTATAGCATAGAGTAGACCAGCAACAATCCCTCAATTTCAACAGAAAAAAAAGTTACGTACTTTTGTTTTCCAAAAATTTCAGACATGCTTCTTCAGACACAATCATATCCCTCAAAAGTGGCTTGCCTTGAGCAGTCTGACACTTCCAACATGTTTCTCTCAGGATTTGGATCTATGAGTTATAGTCCCATGTTTAAAAGGTTTGAAATGAACAAAATTATGGTATTGAAAACAGTGTATCCTCAAGGATTAAAGTCAACACTGTAAGAACGTATACACTTAACTATGCATTACAGTACACAACAGTGTGTACTATTTCACATCTGGAAAAGTCTTCCAGTATTAATATACTCATGATATGAAAGGTCACTGCAACATGCAACATTTGCTTCATTTCTTTTAAATACATGAACACAAAATTATCTGCTGCAAAGGTTTTCTTTTCCCCCCTTAAAGCTTTGCTCAGAAGACAACCAAAATTAAGCAYACTTTATAGAGTATTTAGTTTTTTCTGCTAGATTATCAGACACTGTCTTGTAAACCATTCTTGCGCTTCTTTTAAAGTTAGGACAAATGCAAGTAATTCAAGTAACCCACAAAAAAAGTTTKCCTCTTAAAAATAACGGCAGTAATAATGAAGTGATCAAATCTGTGTGAGCTCGGTCTACCTAAGCTTCCTATTCATTTTCTCTACACGCATCTTATGTATATACCACACAAAGTACATTCATTACTACAATTATATTAAAAGGATCAATAAAGTCAGTGTAGCAAGAGAGTCAGATTGAGCAAGACTCAGCTATAGTCAGCTAAAGAATTTACTGAAATTTTATGTAAAATCTGAAGTCAACTAATAAGCAGGAACTCTGTTAGAAATTTGCATGCTGTATCCTCAAGTAGAGTCTGCTCACCATTCCTGAAAATGAAGTTAACTTGCACTTCAAAAAAATTCTACAAAGCTATGTCAAGTGCAGTCKGGTAAGAGCATCAAGGAAAATTCTTACCCTATTGAAGCTGTGCTCATGAGAATCTTCCAACTGTCCATTGCTAGTCACAGGAATTTCTGCTGCTGAATTTTTGGGAGACTCTTCAGCCATTGCCCCTTGCTGCAATGTATGTAGGAAGAAATATGTCACCATTTGCTTTACCTTTATAATGAATCATCTATATTAAAATATTTATCTACAGATGATTTTACAACAGTTTGCCTTATTTTAATGTACCATTCTGTAATATTCTGATATATCAAGTCTGCATACTTTCATTTAAGCACATCTCAAATCAAACAAACATTCTAGCACAGAATGGAAGTAATCCATTCCACTAGAATGGAAGTAATTAAGCTATTAATTAAGCTAGTAATTAAGCTAAAGCTATTACGGAAGTAATTAAAAGCTTTAGGAGCAATAAAAGTTAACCTGTTGTCATAATATTTTCATAGTCTAAAATATCAATGAATGAGAAACTTGAGGAAAGAAATCTTCACAATATTAAAGCACACAGGGCCAGAGACATATTTCTATACATACCATCTTAGTGTAGTTTAGCTATCTCAAACTGTAAAAAAAAGCTGAGTTTGGCTGTGCATTGTACTAATGATGTAATAAATGATGTAATAAATGATTGGACTTATTGCACTTCTCTGCTTCTTGTTTAAGTCCAATCATTTATTACAAAAATAAAAATACAGTTCCAATCTTGAAATTAGGTTAATATGCTTCTTATTTTAACATTACATACATAGTATTTAACATAACATTTAACATTTAACATTTAACATAACATTACATAGTGCCATCTTCTGACTAAACAGGCAACTCTGATACAGTCAAGAGTAGGTTATTTAAACACAGAAACAGAACTTATAGCATGACTGCAATTTAAGAGTCAAAGTTAGCTTCAAAACACAGCAGTTTTGTGAACAGTAGGAGCAGCTGTCAAGCTGTCACAGCTTAGATCAAACCTACAAAACACATTTCCAGAAAAAAAAGTGTGATTTTTGTGAGGATCTAGAAGGGAAACAGTACCCTAGAAATCTCCAAAATTATGACAGAAACCCCAAGAATTTATTGTCATAAAAATCTACTTTTTCCTCAAAGAAATTAGCCCTCTCAAAAAAGGTACCAACAACTCCACAGTGTAGTTTGGTTAGTAACAAAAGTGGAGTTAGCACACACATGCACAAAAGCAGTATTAATACTAATGTCTGAAACTGTCAACCTGCCTATGGACCTGGTACAAGAAATACCACAGAGTTGTTTTCTTCACTCCACTAAGAGAAGTTTTCTTCCCTTTTGCCAAATATCCATATAATAAATACAGAAGTTTTATTTTATGACACTTGACCACCCGCACCACTCTGAAATTATCTTCCATCATACTCAACTGCTGGGATCTCCTTTTCCCAAAGGCCATATGGGCATCATCAGGGATTTACACACATGTTTCCAGAGTAACTGACAGGACACTTCCTTTTAAAGCCCTGAGGCCTCCCAAGGGTTTGGCTGTTTCCCCCCCCCCCCCCCCAACTACTGTCTGTGGACTCCAATAAACAAGCTCTCTAACTCCGGATTGCTTTCAAAGCTAATTTAACATAATAAGCATTTCTTACGAAGATTCTATTTTCCTGAGACTTTTTACCTCAATTGATCTTCTGAAGGAGAACTCACTACTCAAACTTCAATTTTATTTGCTATCCATTCTAATAAAAAACTTCAGAAAACGAAAGAAAACTAAGCCACGGTGTAAAAATGTAAACCATGGTATAAAAACACCTACACTTARAAGTATCTTTTAAATACTTCCACTTGAAGCAAACTGAGATTAGAGAAAGCAAAGAAAATGAACCGCAATGTGCTGATTTACAGCTGAACTACCTTCACTAGTTCCCTTTTCTAGTCCTCACTAAGAGTTCTGCAGAGCCCACCTCTCCATCACAGTGTGCACCTCATCTGGTTGAGCTAACGGACACAGCTTTCTAGTCCTGCATGAAACCTTCTCACCAGATTTTCATTCCTCCCCTCCTGCCCTGCTACCCAGTTTCTGCACGTGGAATCCGTCCACCACGTGGTCAGTCGAGAGCAAAGACACCATGAAGTAGGCAGCAGGAGAAACGAAGTGGTATGTCATTTGCGGAGCTGCAGTAAACTTAATTTGGCTCAGCTGTAGCATGAGATTAGAGCCTGTGTTTCAGTGAAGGGTCTAAACCATCACTGCTGCCAARAGCAAACTCTTCTGCCATCCCATTTTATGCCCTTTGCCCCTACTTCTCCTCTGCTTCCCTCAGCCCCCAGCTCCTCCCTGCTTCACAACACAAGTTTGCAGAGCAAACACGGCTGCGGAAATGCTGCAGGCAAAGAGAAGGTCACCTATACCAGAAAGGGGATGCAATGTTCTTTACTCAAATCGGCTCTCCAAAATAGTTCATCCTGCTGCAGCAGGATGTTCGACCGAAGAACAGAGGAGATGATAATGAAATCAGAAGCTGTTGGGAAAGAAGGATGGTCTTTCTCAAAAGGCTTAATCTAACAGTAGGCTACTGCCAAAAACATTTTCCTTTCTCCTTACCTGATCTCTACATGCATGTTCTGCTACCTCACACAGTCATGATAAGCAAACTGATCTGAGAGAAAACTAACCCACCAAAACACAAAATCTTATTTCTGCTATGCCAGTGAGCACGATTGCTAAACAAAGCGTATTGCCCCTTTGGCAACAGCAGCTCATAGTTGTACTGAGCTAAGCACATAAGGACTCTGCACCCTTTGAAGAAAATCTATCAAATGTAGCCTAACRTAAATCTAAATAAGTTCTTAAATTTGTATTGAAGTATCAGACATGAATGAAATAGGCACTATAGAAAATAAGGAAGTCAGAGCTGGAAATTTTATTTAGAGAAAGCTATTGATCCTTCAGTAACTTAATCACTGTTTTCCTAGTGCACCTCTGCTTGCATGTTATCAGATTTGAAGACATATTAAGTGTCTATGGAGCCAGCTATTAACTTCTTAATCAGGAAAAAAAGCAAACAGAAAATAATTTATTGAATCATCACTGGCACTGAATCTCTAATAACTAAAATGTTTTTATAGGTCTCTCTCTAGCATAGTCACCGCAACATCTACTCTTTGCTTTCTGAAACTGCCTCCCCAACACATTTGTCTAACTGAATATTACTAGAACCTTTTTAAGCATTTGTTCAGAATTAGAAAAAGCCACAGATTTCTCCACAATGAAGCTGCAACTGTCTCCCTAAAAAAGAGGATCCACCATTCCAGCAGCAGATAGAGAGTCTAGTTACAGTGAGGTCACAAAAAWTGCTACCTTTTAAGTACCAAGTCTTTCTACAACACTATAACATCAGCTATCACTCTGCCTAAGCCTCTTCGGATTAAAAACCTAAACACCTCAGCACAGCAGTTGATTTAATCTGTTGTTATGAATTAGCTGGATTGTTTTTAATCATGTCTCAAAATCACCCTCCGTCATTTTAAGATAACTTCATAAAATAAATCAGTGCTTGTGGCAGCCTGAAACTGCCGTTGGGGCTGGCTGATCTCGCACTGATAGGACCATCACCCAGTCACCTCAGAGTCAGACTGGACCTCTTCTGCAGCTGGATTGGACTCATCAAGGGTGGTGTGTTCAGTGCTGAGTTCTGACATACCTGAAAACAAAATAGGTTGGGCATGCATTAATTCATATGCTAGGAGCTGGATGTTGCGCCTGACAGATATTGAAGCAGACTTCAGAAAAAAAAAAAATCTTTTAYAGTTTCTGCAAAGAAAAACCTCCCTGCTTTGGCGATAACCAGATCTTTATCTCTGTGAAATCAGAGTAAGGCTACAGGCATGCTCCAGCAGCAACTCCCTCAGCCAAGCAATCCTCACTGCACAGGTGGACAGACTTGGGAGGTTCTTCCGCTCACGTTGATTTACATCTCCTGCAACCATATGTTGTCATACTACCACCAGAACATGAGATTTTGTTAGGACATGAGATCTACCCAAATATTAAATGAGTTTAGATGCATGCTAAGTCACTGAAACCTAGCAAACTGTCCAACCCGATACGGACAATGAGAAAAAAAAAAAATCGCTTTAATTTTATACTCTCAATAAAAAGATTAAAAGAAAATATCAGCCATGGAGGCCAAATAAGTAAGCAAGTCAATATGCTGAACATCCACACAAGAAAAACATGTCAGCGAGTGGTCATGTGGCTGTTTTTCAGATTTAAGCTACATTAGCTATGTAACCTAAATTTTTATTTCAATGAGCTAGGAATGACAGGTAAAACTGCAGTTCACTCATCCAGTTGTGAAAAGGAGACAACCAATCATTAAAAATTAAACACAGACTGTCAGTGTTGAGTATAATCACACATGACTTCATTAAGCCTTGCATAAYTCTATGTATATTCAGCCACATACCACCTTAAGAAAAAAAAGAAAAAAGTGCAGTTCTTAAGTACACAATCTTAATATTGTTTTTCAACTTCTCAATAAGCAATAAAATTATTACACCAAGTAATTAATAAAACAAGCAGATCACATGACTGGGGAAATAAAATAAGGAAACAAAGGCTGAGAAACTGAGCTATCTAGATCACATTGCACTAGCTGACCTGTTGCTTCAGTTTGAAAAAGCAAACATGTAAAACACAAGAAACTTCTCCAAACTGAGCAGAATCAATTCACACTAGTAAATTAATCAAGTTGGATTTTTCTCCTACCTACTAATATAGAATTYCCTTCAAACTAGTTAAGGAACTGGCATCATCTGTGATTAAAACTGCAGCAGAGGTAGTTGCTTTTTCCACATAATACAAAAAGGTTTCTAATTGAAAAGATTTGTGAGGTTATATACTAAAAAGCACCATTATGGACTAGGAGAATAAGTGTTTAGCCACAGAGGACAGAAATCACAAGAGGCTAATTTCACTTCTTTGTACAGTTGTATGACATTACTGATCTTCAACTTCCATTTTTATCCGAGATAYATGGAGTGGTGATAATATTTACAATTATTCAATGACATAAGCAGAAAAAATATTATAGACATATTCTTAATAATCTGAAGATTTCCTAACAACCTAGAGATGACAGCCATCTTACAAACTCACACAGAACATGTATGTAAAGGCAAAAAAATACCATCCCCTCCATTTCACACCTCCCTCCTCCCTGCGCCGTAGTTATTTTTCCCAGGAGCTGTATAAACAACTTCAAGCCACCTATGTAAGATAAATTTGACCAATTCTTAAACACAGCAATTGGAAATCTGAGGATCAATAGAGTCTCTTGTAGAAAACAGTAAAATTTGTACATTTGAGTTTAAAAGGGTCCCAATGATRGCTTCTATATCCAGAACCAGGATGCAAACAAACCATAAGGTCCCAGATCTATGAATAAAAATTCCTCCATGTGCATATAAACACTCAAAAGTTAAGATGCTCAGATGAAACTTACAACAGGCATGGCTTTTACAAAGCAAAAAACATTATTTCAAGTTCAAATACAGAAATACATACAGACAATTACATCCCAATAGGTCTGTATTTTTCAATTGCAAGTATCACAGAAAGGGCTATACTTCCCATCAGCTTGCTCATCTCCAGTGCAGTACGGATGCTGCACTATTGATTCCTGTCTCACACAAGCAATCACAGTTTCAGAAAGGCTGAATGACTGCTCAGTGCTCCAGCACATCCTTTGTCATCAACTGCAGTTACCCATTCGCCTAAAATATTTTTTCCCAGGCACTAATTTCAAATCCAGATTTTCATACTTCGACCTCRAGATTACAAACCATCATAACAATGACAATTTCACAGGAAGAGAAAAAAATATTACTGCCACAACCAAAGAAACCTAAGAAACAGTCTCTACATCACTGCTGAAGCAGAAACAAGAACTCAGAAGACTTAAACATAACATGTGTAAGATTTTGTCTCAGCAACCACATGGAAGATATGAAGCACTTGTCCTGTGGTGTGTCCATCGGCTTCCTTTTCTTCTAACTCTCAATTAATATACATAAAAATCTTTCCTTTCTTATTCCAATAGAGTCAGTAGTCACTTAAGCAGAACTAAAGCATCTGATCATGTAAAGCAGGACCCTGAGGCCTTCTCCTAAAGGGTTGCAGACTCCTGCAAGATCTCAGTCCCATCTGGCTCCTCCTTCCATCCAAATATTGCTACAAACTTTACCTAGGTGCTGATTTCCACTGCTCTGTAAAAGGAGCTAAATGCCAAGACCCACTCATGCAAATACTCAGAGGAGCAGAACACCAGGGGAAAAAAATTAAAAAGCACAACTTTCCTTTTTATCTTCTAGCTTCCAAGATCATCCTGAGACTGCATGGATGGAGTTCAGGTTTAAACACTTAACAGCTAAAGAAACAAGTTACTTCTCTCCGGGGAAGTGCCTACTTCATAATAAATGACTGATGGTCTACCCTGAACATAGGAGACAGCATCTACTCTGATGGAGTTTTCTCTAGCAACAACTGAGACCACAAACTACAAGTCTGCCCTCATTAAAGATATCAATCATCAGCACCAGGCACCAAGAGGAGCACTAAGCTAGTCCTAGAAACTTGATACAGCACTCATGACTACCACAGGAGCAGAGTGTTGGGGAAGGGACTGTTTTTGAAAAGAGTTTTGAAGGAATTCTGCCCACATCCCCCAAAAATTTTCATCTTCCTTTCAGCATCTTTCTAGAGGGAGCTTTTGAATCCTGGAAAGGAGCTGTGACCCAAGCGGATGCTGCCTGCAGAAGGTCTCAGCAGTTCTACTCTTCCATGTTACTTCTCTGAGTCAATGTCCAATTTTGCCCCGATTCACAACACTGTAAAGAAGGCAGATTGATTCACACACTTAGAAAAAACAACCCAGAGATGTCCTGTGCGTAAGAAAGTGTTTGATTTATACTCTGATGTAAAATACAGCCAGCGACCAAACAAGTTCTGTAATGCTGCAGCCAATGCGAGCACAGATGGAAAGTGACCATTTCATACATGTCTTCTTAACTTGGAATTATAGCTTACTGAGAAAATCCTAAGTCCTGTCAAGAGCTAGTGCTTCTTTAAAATATTTTTAAATTCCCTATTGCATTTTCTGCTGCAAATCACAGCGCAGCCGCCTCTCGATGCTCCAGCAATCCCCTTGCTGCTGAGAGGGGCAACCAACAGCAGCAGCAGCTCTTCCGGCTGCCGTTTGCTACGAGAAAAGCAAAGAGAAGGAAGGCCCAAGCACCCAGAGCGGAACACCCACCGCAGCAAACAGCGGCCCGTCTACGGCGGGAGGTTACCTCGCGCCCTGCGCACACACCCCCCAAGCACCGCACACACACCCCCAAGCACCGCACACACCGGGGACGCCGCCTCAGTTTCCGCCGCGACGCTCCCGCGCCGCCCAACGGCTCCAACGGCCGCAACGGCCGCAACGGCCGCGCTCACCTGGCCCCACCGCGCGGCGGGGGGCGGGGCAGCACCGGGCGGGCGCGCCCGGCCCGAGCTTCGCTTCTTCCCTCCGCCGGTTCCAGCTGGGCCGGAAATGCTTGGCCGGAAGCACGGCCGCGCGGGGCCCGCTGGGGATGCGCCGCTCGCTATGGTCGCCGGGCCGGTAACCGTGGCAACAACATCCGGGTCCGCCGCGCTTCACCTTCCCCCGAGGCCCGCGTGTGCGCCGCCTTCTCCGCCCGCCCGGCAACGTGCCCTTCTGCCCGGCGTTCCGCGTTGCCGCTCTGCCCGGGAGTGTGCCGGGTGCCGCGGGGGCGGCTGCGGAGCGGCTGCCGGAGCCAGGGCGGGGCGGCCGCGGGGCGGCTGCCGGAGCCAGGGCGGGGCGGCCGCGGGGCGGCTGCCGGAGCCAGGGTGGGGCGGCCGCGGGGCGGCTGCGGGGCGGCTGCCGGAGTCGGGGGGGCGGGCACGGGGAAGTGGGCTGCGAGTCCAGGGAAATCCACGCGAAACCAGCCATGACCCGCCGGGCGCTCCCGCCGCGGCTCCTCGTGGTGCCCCGTGCCCGCCCGCGTGCGCGGGGTCCCGTCCCCRCCCCGCTGCGCGCTCGGCCGCCGTGCCCCTTGGCGGCTCGCACGGGGCGGGCGCTCCAGGCGGGATGCCCTGGCCCCACGCCGCGGCTGCACCCGCCTGCATAAAAGCGGCGGCGCGGCGGCAGTTGGTGTTGGGCGGCATTTGGCGTTGGGCGGCAGTTGGCGTTGGGCGGCAGCATGGCGCAGGCCGCAGCGCGCAAGAAGAAGAGCGTCTCCATCGAGGAGAAGCTGGACATGATCAGCGCCGTGGAGAGCGGCGAGGGCAGGGCGGCCGTGGCGGCCAAGTTCGGCATCAAGCGGAACTCGCTGTGCGCCATCGTGAAGAGCAAGGAGCGGCTTGTGGAAGCCTTCGACTCCTTGGGCTTCGACCCCAGCAGGAAGCGGCTGCGCACGGCGCTCCGCGGCGACCTCGAGGCGGCCCTGGCGCGGTGGTGCCGCGCGGCGCGGGGCCTGGAGGTGCCGCTCAGCGGCCCCGTGCTGCGCCTCAAAGCCAACGCGCTGGCGCGGCAGCTCGGCCACGGCGACTTCAGGTGCAGCAACGGCTGGCTGGACCGCTTCCGGGCGCGCTACRGGCTCGTGCCATGGCCGCCGGCCGCCCTGCCCCGCTGCCTGAGCGAGTGCCGCCCCGGGGACGTGTTTCACGTAGCCGAGACCGCGCTGCTCTACCAGATGCTGCCCCACGGCACGTTCTCCTTCAGGGGCGAGGCCTGCTCCGTCGGCGGCCTCAGCCGGGAGAGGGTAACCGTCGCCGTCGGCACCAACGTGGACGGCTCCGAGAAGCTCCCGCTGCTTGTTGTTGGGAAGAGCAGAAGCCCGCGCGGCTTCCCGGGGGCAAAGGCGCTCCCGGTGGATTATGAGGCGAATGAGATGGCGTGGATGACCGCGGAGGTGTTTGAGCAGTGGCTGCGTAAGCTCGACGAGAGGTTTCGAGCGCAGCAGCGGCGAGTGGTCGTATTCGTGGATCCGCTGCCGGCGCACGCGGAGGTGAAGGGCCTGAAGGCCATTGAGCTGGTGTTGCTGCCTCCGGACGCTTCGTCGTGTACCGCTCTGCAGCACGGGGTCATCAGAAGCCTGAAAGTTAAATACAGGCAGTGCCTGATCAAGAGGTTTGTTGACTGTGTGGTGGGCAATACAGAGTTTGTGCTAASTCTGCTTGATGCGATTGAGATGCTGCAGCTGTGCTGGAGCAAAGTCACTCCAGAGACTATAGCTCAAAGTTATAGCGAAGCAGGTTTCCACCTAGAAACAGAGGAAAGTGGTAAAAAYGACTCGGAGGTTGAAAGTTGCTGTGATGTGATTGCCTATGCGCTGGCAGCTGGAGTGGAGTTCCCGGAGAGCTTATCCTTGGAGGAATACGCAGCCCTGGATGATGGTCTGGCCACCTGTGACATGTCCACAAGTTACGAAAGGGTGTCTCAAAGTGTTGAAGACAGCGAGTCAGATAAAGCTGGGACATGTGGCGGTGATGATGAAGGTGATGATGAAGGTGATGATGAAGGTGATGATGAAGGTGATGGATCTCTGGCAGACGAGCAGGCTTAGCCATCAAAAAATGAGGCTCTGAATGCTTTAGACACTCTCCGAAGGTTTCTCAGGAGTCAAGGCGTGAATGATTCTCCTCGGGATTCCTTAGCCCTCCTGGAGGATTTTATTCAACATGTAGCATGTAAATAAAGGCAGTTAACCAAACAGGTATTTGAAAAAAGGAATTTAACTTAGGCAAACACAAATATGGCAGCTTATATCAGGTGTTGCTGCAAAATTCTCTAGCATGTCTTGCTCAGGTGCCAAGCTCTACTTAATAAATAACATTCAAAATTACCATAAAGGGCTGTGAACTGTAGTTAGTAATAAAACAAAGTGTTTAAGCTTGTCTTCATACGTGTGCAGTGCTATATAGCGTGGAGATGTTCTGTGGGTCTCTGTGCACCAGTGCAGTTTACTAATATAGACACTGTCACTGGGGAGTTGTCGGTGCGAATGCAGTTGCAGTGAAGTAAATCACAGGACATTCACAAGTCTTCAAGTATGTATTTCAATCCACGTAATCACGCCATAGCCAAAAATCAGAATACATATGAAAATCTGAATATTTACATAAGTTCAGGATTCTTTTTTTTAAAAAAAGCCCTCTATACATTTTAGCCCRTCTTACTTTTTTTTCATTATCTACCAATTTTAGCTTTTCAGAAGTTTGAGATCTTCATTTTTCTAGTTTAGAGGAAGAATAGAATGTTTTGTGGAAGCCCTTTAGGAAATCTGTGTAATAAAAGTTCCCATTACGGGGCTAAGCCATGAGATACAAGCTCTTGATTATTTCAAAGTTTGATTTTCAAGAAAATGGCCTGGCTAAAGCCTTGTCTGCTTTCCTGAAGGACAGCAGTTTATCAGTTTGCCTTTCAGAGAACATTGTATCAAACCATTGCAAGAAAGGGAAAATAAAACTTTTTCTGGGAGAAAATTCCTATGGCTAATGGGTATGAATGTTTTACTAAAATCTCTAAAAAACTTATCTTGTGCTTTCCTGTTGAAAAATATCTAATGTGAATTCCATCCCAAACATATTGTAAAGAAAAGCTTCCGTTGTTCTACGTAAATAAAGCCAGCACAGAGATTTATAAAGTCTATGAAAGAGATATTCCCTTCTATTATCTCACTATTTTGTTAAAGTATGAATAAAAACTTTTGTAAATTCAGAAGTTCTGTTGGAAACAATCACTAAATGTCATTTTAGATTGAGTTTTGATTTTTTTCCGTCGTTATTTTTTGGGGGTGGTGTGGAGTGGGAGGGTTTAAGGTTATTTTAAGTTGTATAAATCCCACGGAACCGTGGGGATATTTCTGTTCCACTGATCTTGCTATTCAAAGCCCATATTTTCCTGCTCAGCAGTTTCTCTAACTAAATTTAGAGCTAAATTTAGAGCTAAATTTAGAGAAAAGCAAAGTCCCTATTTCTATTTTCCATATAATAAATTCCTATTGTTGTCTAAGATTGAATCTGACTAGCCTGGGATCCCGAGAAGGAGTCGCTGTTTTTCCTTCTAAGGGATTTCAGAGTGTGAAGCGCTGATCAGATGAGAAAGGCTTGTTTTAAGTGAGCAGCAAACCTTCATTAAAGAGGGATTTAATCTCCAAGATCTGTAGTCTGTGCATGGTGCACCTTCCAAGACCAGGAGATCTGACATAACCTACTTAGCTAATGACTAAGGGATTTAATTCCTGGAAATTCAGTGAGTGATATAATACGCTCTTGTTGCTGTACAGCCGCYGGTTGGWTTTTTCTCTGCAGGGAGACTGGGGCTTCAAGCAGYGCTCGGAAYAGATCGCACACCCRTATGGTTAAAAGCAATCWGTTCCGTTTATTCGSGTCACAAAGCGGTGTTTATATTGTAACCTTTATTGTCCTTTACCTTTTAAAATTGTCCTTTATCTCTTTATTCTCAGAGTCCTTGTAGCGCAGCGGAATCRKCACRRCCTGCAGTCATGTCAAGACAGCCTGCAGTTATGCTAAGAGAAGAGTGAGTTTTGATAGGCCGTAAATCCATATTCTTCTAAAAGTATTACCACACTCTCTTGTGGAAATAAAAGGAAGAATATACTAACTGTGTGTGTGTCCAGACTTTCAAGGTGAATTGTGGAACTTGCTTTATAAAATGAATAAACAAGTTGGCAAGATGCCTTATCTTTTACAGAATATATGACTTTTTTTTTCTAGTCTTCTATTTCATTCTGAGAAGACAAGCTAAAATGCCCTCACTAGAAGAATTTTTAGGCCATCCACTTTATATTCTAACATTATAACATTCAAAATTATTTAGGAACCCAAATAGTTCTTCTTGGATTTAGTTCACCGTTATTGTTAAACACAGAATTTGAGAGCCATCTTTGAAGGCTGATGCTGCTTCAGGTGTCTGCCCATAGGCAAAATGAAGAGTCCTCAGATCCTAAGTACTAATAGTGAAAAGCATATGTGTTAAATGTGTCAATGTTAATAATTTAATCTGAGCTCTTTGTTTTATATATATATATATACACACACTGCTTAGGTAAACCTTCAAGACAGTAGTTCTTGTCTGTGGTGGCAACTATTAGAGAAAGAGGAGGAGGAACATTGCTTTAGACCACACATATTTAAAATAAGATTCTTTTCTACAAAAGGCAGGTTAATAGGGTGATTGTTTTCTTTAATCCTTCAGGGGTCATTTTGGACAACTSTAATTATTTTTCTTCTCCACTTTCTGACTTCCTACTATAGTTAGATAAAAATTTTTTACTTTAGCKTCAAGTCAGGGATGTCACTTTTGGTACCCCAGTGTTACTGCTRGAAGTATGAACAAAAAGGCTACAAAGGTGATTAGGGGCCTGGAACATCTGCCCTGTGAGCAAAGGCTGAGAGAGCTGGGCCTCTTCAGCCTGGAGAAGAGAAGGCTGAGAGGGGAACTGATCAATGTGTATAAGTAGCTCAAGGGAGGGAGCGAGGAGGAGGGGGCTGGCCTCTTCTCAGTGGTGGCCAGCGACAGAACTAGGGGAGACGGCCACAAATTGAGGCACCAAAAGTTCCACAGGAACCTGAGAAAGAATTTCTTAACAGTGAGGGTGACAGAGCACTGGAACAGGCTGCCCAGAGAGGTGGTGGAGTCTCYTTCTCTGGAGATCTTCAAAACCCGCCTGGACATCACCCTGTGCCACATGCCCTAGGGGACCCTGCGTGTGCAGGGGGGTTGGACTAGATGACCTCTACAGGTCCCTCCCAACCTTAAGTATTCTGTGAGTCTATGATTCTATTAAAAAATATGAAGCCTTATAAATAAGATKAAGCCCTCCAAATGAGGCCAGAAAGGAAAAAAAAGAACAGTGTACTTGATACAACAAAAAATAACCTCAGAGAGTCATTCTTGAAACTAGTAACACATAAAATTATGTATTCCTTTCAAAATAATATCTGCATTTGAAAATGTTAATAAAAATTACACTGTTTGTTATTTTTGTGTTACAATTGTGTATAGCTCTGGATACCTTTCCAATCTATCAAACTACATCTCCATTTAAAAAGGAAGGTTATTCACCTCGAATAGTAATAGGAAATTACTTTATCAAGTTTTTGTGCATTTAAACAAAAACAGAAGAAAGGGGGCAGTAAATGATTTATAAGACAGCAATCCACATGTGCCTGCATGCTCAAAATCTATGACATTTTCATAACTAAGTAATTTGGAGGAAATAAATAAGTAGGCATTTTTTCATTATTTATTGGGTAAATCTTGAGAATAATATTCTCAGATGTGCAGATTTTTAGTTTCAATTTCTTAAAAGTGCTGCCCTACTTTTTTGGTTAGTATATCTACAGTAGAAAATATCAGTTTTATATAAAAATTAATTTTAATTATTTTCTGTTTATTTTTCACTCATTTTATCTATAACATTTTTATAAATGTAATTTAAATAGTGACATTAAAATGTTACTAAAAAGCCTTAGAATTTTTCTTTATGGTTGCATTCATTGAAATGGTAGAAGTAAATACCGGCCTACTCAATGAAAAGAGTGTGATCATGGAGCAACCATGACATACAATTCTGGCTTGACATTATTTTCTTCTATCAATATTAAAAAAAATCTATTACCTGTTATATCRTTTATGGGAGGTAATTGTTAAAGGAGCATGTCACAATTTATCACAGGAGAAAAGTTCTTGTATTTAAACTAGTCAATGTTCTTACTGGTTATTTTAATATGTTTGCTTGGGGTTTTCTTTCTTGATAATCTGAATCAAACCCATGGATTCTATGTTAGTTCATAGGCAAAGAAATCTGTTTTAACTGGAAGTTTTGCAACATGATGAGTGACACTGTGCTTTTTGTTGATACATTCACTAGTAATAGAAACATCTTTGCAACAAACAAAATACAACCTTTTAATATTTGACAGCTTGGTTTTACATCCAGCTTTTGTAGTGCTAGAGCTGGGTTGTGCAGAGGTGTGATTACTGTTTACAAATACAATTGCACTGTGAAATAACCACTTTTTTTTTTTATGAGATTACTAAATSTAATGCAGCTCCTTGCCCTTTTGCTGGTACAATTACTCTATTTGAGATGTATTTTCTCTCTTACAACACTGTTAAAAAACTGTGCCATTCTAGTTAAATTACTACAACTTTGGGGTTAAGGCAGAGTTTTAAAGCAAGCAGAGTGTAGTTATATTTTTCACAACTTTGTCACCATGGTTCTCTGAGTGTTCTGGAGACAAATAAGATATAAATTCCTGCAATCAGCAGAGTGCACAAATACCACATTAAATTCTCAGATCTGTTGTGTGAGGAGATGCTATATTTACAACCATTCAAACCCATAGTAACATCTTACAGTATTTCAGCTCTAGGCTGCAACTTCCTAAACTTTCATACCATCCTTCTTTGTGATCAGCTTTTCAGGCCACGTTTGAATAATCCTGAGGGGAAAAAAAAAAACCAAAAAAAGTGTCTGTGTGTATCGCTGTATATCTGTGCAAATTGTCCTCCTGTGCACAAGTCAGCAAAGCGTCGTCAGCACTGCTTTGTGTCCTCGGCTTTTTACAGAGCTCACCTTGCTTTGAAAGCCCATCTGAGCTTGTGGTTATAACCATGAGGGCAGACCATCTACCTGCTCCCAGCTTTCTGAGAAAATTGTACTAATGTTAAGGTCTTCAGAACAACCTTTTGACAAGCACCTCTTCTCTCTAGTCTCCCTATTTCTAATACTATGTTTTGCAGGTGATATTTTTGAAACATCTCATGTGTCAGCTAATATCTCAGTCCTGCTACACATGCACATGATCTCAGGTCCTAATTTCTGCATTGCYGAAATTGGCCTTCTCAAATACTTGCCTCATTTAGTCCAGGACATTTAGCATGTCCATATTTATTTTTGTCAYTTCATTCATTGTATTTTTCATATCTAGTATTTCCATCCCATTCTGCTAAACGCTTTTGAAATAGGTCAGAACTTGTCCTGTCAGCAATCCTGTGATTTAGATTAGTTTTACCTTCATTTACAGATGAAGAAATGAAGGCCTGGAGAGCTGTGATTTTTCCAACAGTTTCCCAGGATGCCTGAGAAAATTGCTAATAAATCATACAATCTTTCTCTCTTCTCAGATAACTCTTTTTTTCC
>PTEX01000062.1:1484153-1536828 GCA_003342815.1 Eudromia elegans | reverse complement strand
CCTCTCCTCTCCTCTCCTCTCCTCTCCTCTCCTCTCCTCTCCTCTCTCCTTCGTGGTATCTGTAGTTTTATGATTCTCAATTTGACATTTAATATCTTCATCTAAATGATCCTTTTTGCTCTTTCATCTCTTACTCTTACACACGTGTATAACATTCCTGCCACAGTTCACTGCTACATTTCTATTTTTAAATAGCACACATCCAGCATCAGTTCTTTGGATCTTTCCTCCCTTCTCTTTTACTGATCCCTTGTATTGCTTAAAAAGTATTTTAAAGCCTTTCCCCCCTCCTCCTGTAAGTGATTTGTTGCTTATTTCTCTTCTCCAAAAGCAAGTTTTGTTTTTTTTTCTGGAGACAACCAGCTGTTGCATTTGTCTTTTTGCTTAGCATATCTTCATGATGCCTTTAGATCAAAGATGAAGTATTACTAAAGAGGAGGTTATTTTCCATAACCTCACCTTGTTGCACAGTTTTTCATATTCTTTATTCCCACTTCCCACTTGAGCACTTCTCTTTGCTCAAGCCTTTCTTTTGTGCTCCTGACCACCATCATAAATACAATTCATTTCCTACATTTGTGAAAATACAAACTCACAAGCAAGCCTGCATAAAAAAAGCTTTGGGCCATTTGTTTACATAGTTAACTATGTTACAATTTTCACATAAATAAATCAGATTGAAAGCCAACTCAGACATTAGCTGGCTTTTATCAAGTTGTTTGTTTTATAATCTGAGTTTAAATTTGCTTTTTTTCTTTCTGTGATTTATTTAATTTCAACACTGTTTGTAAGTCTTCAGCAATTTATGCCCTGTTTGTCTTWGCAGCCAGTCTGTGCAGCCTAGGTCACAGGTGGATCATAGAAAGGAGCCTGAAGGCTTAGGCTTGGTCACTTGAGGTTCCCCTGCAGGATCTGAGAGAAACCTGTAACTCAGGTTGAGCAGAACTTTTTCTTCAAAATCCTCCACAGTCCACATCCAAACCTAAAGTAGGCACAAAAATTGATCCTGTTAAATGCTTTGTCACTGCACTGCCCAGGCCTCTTTACATTCAGTCAGCAAACAGAAATTTGCTGAGAGACAAAGCAGGGCTGAAGCAGGATTTCTGCATACGTGTAATACTTCTGTATAATCCAGAACTCCCAGGAGGAGAAGGGTGTTCTTGAAAATTGGCGTGGCTTTGCAGACATCACTGCGAGACACTTTGTAGTAGAGATTAATGATCTCTCTTAATCAAGGGGATACTTATTAAGGGCAGTTCCCAACAACAAATTAATTGTTSCTGAAAAGCTGGCTTGATGGATGCCAGATTAGCAGCTCTGAGAAAAGCATGGGAGGTGCATTTAGTGCATGGCACAGACAAGAACTTCAGAGCTAGACAGTGTGGGGCATGTGGGTGAATACGAATTCCAGCAAAGATGCAGACTGCCCTGTGAGAGCTGAGCATGGCCAGGTCGGTGCACATAGGGCATCCAGAGCAGCAGAAGCAGACACATTATGTCACATTTTCACCTGACTTCAAACCAGCCCATGTGGAATTAGGAGCTTTTCTAGGAGGGGCACAGTCCTGCACAGTCCCCTCCTGTCTCATCCTGCAACCTTTTCAAACATTTCTCAAAATCCAGGYTAATGCCAACAACTTTCCCACTACTGCTAACAAGAAAGTGTTCAGCACACTTAATGCAGGATGCAATTGCTTCTTAAATATTCATGGTTAGATAGTAACCAAGAGGCATTAGGAAAATAGTAGAACTTGGCCATTCCCTAACAAAACTCACCATTGTCTACATGCATCCATGATTCACATGTGCGATTCCAAACCTGCATTCCTACTTAAAATCCTGTATTCCCAGTGATCTCTTGGGCTGGCAGATACTATCTTGGAAAATGAGCTTATACGAAATTTACACTCATGTAAGCTTCCTAAGGGATTATTTAGAGTTTTATACCTTTAAAAATCCCTTCGTATTTCTTTGTCCTCTCACTTCCTCTCAAATGGGCAGCATAGTGACTCCTGTGGTCATTGCTGCGGGCAGCACAATCATTTTGAACTGCCTTCCCCGGGGGCAYTCCACAAGTGTGGGCAAGAACATTAGTCTGCAAGTGCTGGGAGGAAATGCTGCTACGCATGGAAAACAGCCACTGGGAGGTAGAGCTGCTGCTCTGCCGCCAAAGTGGGTTGAGCCAGCCCCTCAGGAGGGTGCTGACTCCTGAGGCAAGGCCCATGTTCGTGAGATGGTGTCTGCAGAAAGCAGAAGTGCAGGTACTCGTTTGCTTTTAATCATTCGTCCTGCACTCTGCTTCCTGTCTGCCCTTCCAGCTCGCAGGAGATTAAATCCCCCTGCAGCCGCCAGCCCAATCTGATGAGGCTTCTGGTTCAGAAACCTGAGACAGATCCAGGCCGTCCACCCAACTGATATGCAGGCTTTAAATACCTCCTGTACTTGGCTGACTTCTTTTTGCTTTTCTGAGTAGCAGATATTTGTATTCTGTGAAGGCATTTACAGCTCTAATGGGAAAAGAATGAGTTGAGGACCTGAAATGAACTCCATGTTCCTCCCTTTGGGTGGGTACAGAAATGTAAGAATTTATACCCGGCAGAGATCTGCCCTCCATGACTTTCAAGGCATCTCAGCCTCTCTGAGACTCAGACTAACTGTGGACTGACCTAGGTACGTACGGTAGGAGACTCATAAAACACCACAAGCACTCAGACTCAAAATGGATTAACTGTGAAATCATATTTCCAGTAAGCCTTTATTTCCTTATATAATCCTATCTACAATTCCTTCCATCATGGCTTGCATTACCAGACATTAACATTGACCTCTTTTACTCTTGATGCATTTGCCTGTAAGTGGATGAACGCCAGCGCCAGCAGAATTTTCCTGCTGCTTACCTCGTACGCAAGGTGCGCGTGAGCATAAAAACAGGGCAYGAGAGCAGAGCTACCCGCAGAGAAGAGCACAGGGGCAATGCAGCGGAACTGCAGGCCAAGGAAGTTCCCGCCCCACAGCATGTCCAGTGCACCCGCACATTGCCACACAGAGGCAATCAGAGGGTTACACACGCCACTTTGTATAGGTTGGAGATATATTCTTGGGCTGCTAATACGTCTTGATGTATATTACACTAGTGCAGCTCTCTACACCAACCAACCAACCAAAAAAAAAGGATGAATCGGGGTATGTGCGCCTGCTTGCACTGCGGTCCCAGAGCGCAGCCAAAGCCTCCCTCTCTCTGAAGGTGAACTGCACCTCATCTAACTCAGTTGTTTTGAAAGGAGGTAGAGGACATAGGCAGGTACGTACGTTTCGGCAAACTCGATGCTTACCCAATTTATACAAATTATTCAGGTGTCACTCACAGACATTTTGGTAAGGACAGCACTTGCACAACTTACCACAACCAAAGTCTTAAGGTTTTACAAAGAGACAGCAATATTGCAAGTTAACTATGGAACCATTCTGTATATTTGGACAAGATGAATGGTCACATAAACTTATTTTAACAATGTAATAAATAAGCATTTTTTTCTCACCAGGCATAAAGAAAGGTATATTTCACAGAGAAATAAACAAAAATGAAGCAGTAAGAAGACACAAGGGGAAAATTCTGTTTTGTTTTGTTTTGTTTTGTTTTGTTTCCCTCAGTAGTCTTGTGGCACTACATTCAGTTCTATTCAACAACAAGCTAGATTAAACACAGAGAGCTGAGAAGTGGTGCTTTGTGCCATAACACTACCGCAATGCAGCCCTCCCTGGATTGTGACTGATAGTATTAGTTACAGATGAGTAAAATATCATTAAAAATACTGTTTGCCTACATGAAGACTCTGGTCGGTGATTAAACATATCATGTGCTGGGATAGGACAATGTTTTCAGAGAAATAAGAATCGTAAGCAAGATAGTATGTGCATGGCCTAATGAAAAGGAAGGCCAAGACCATGACTGCAGAGTGTCATGGAGACTGTGGGGATCATAGACCACTCGTAGAGTTAGTAATCTGTATGGTTAGACCCCCACATTGACAAAGGCAGTTATGATATATAGCACCTGTGATGGTCAAACTAGTATTTACAGTACAGCACCATAAATGCATCTATTTTAAATCCTGTTTCAAAAAAGTGTTTAGGACCCTTTCAGAATAACAATGCAAGCTTAGTCCTCTTGCTTCCACTGGTGTGAAACACAGGCCAAAAGCACCATGAGGAACATGGAGGCTTTTTTACATAAAGGCATAAAGTTTAAAAAAACACATGCTTGTAATGCAGACTGAAAGATGTCCCTGCAGCCTTAATTTAGCCTCCTGTTTGCACACACATTAGAGTAGAGAATACTACCCTTCCTTTTGCTTCTTTAATGTGTCTCTGATTTTCTGCTGGATACACTCTCTTTGATTTAATCGGGACTACTTACATGCTTGCATATAGGCACAAATTTTGCAAAGCTGGACTAAGACTGTAGTGGAAGCTTCCTCCTTGATTTCAAAAGACTGCTCATAGTACTAGAGGAGAGTTAGATCCTTTAAGAATATTTAAATTACCAAACAAGAAAAATAGACATTTTTTTCAAAAGTATATAAGAATCGAACTTAGCCCAGATCCAATGGCCTTATATCTAGAAAGATATAAGTACTTAATTGCATCCTTAGGCATCTAAGAACCTTTGCAAGATCTGATATTTAATGTTTCTTTATAGTCTGGACTCTGTATTAGCTATATTTATGAAGTAAACACAGTAAATAAAATGAAAATATGCAAAGTAAAAAGTGAAGAGCATTTGAATTCAAAAATACAGAGAGGCACTTGGGAGGATCAAATGAGAACTGACAGAGCTTAAAAAAGTATCAAGCAACATTTGAGCAATATTATTTTAGGACATCAAAGTTTATCTTCATACACTTAAGGTGTGGCTGGAAAATATGTTACTACTCACATTACAGTTTGGATGTGCTGCTGCATTTTACATGGTAGAGTATTATTGCAAGAATGTGGCTTTAATAGATTTTATTCTTTCTTCATTAATCATTCACCACTAAGAAATCAAATGCTTGTAGCAGTCAGTTGAAGCCCACTGGAAGTGAAAATAAGACAGGTTTTAAAAAATCCAGTATACTTTTCTTCAAGTACCTTGCTTCTCTACCCTGTTTTACTAAATTCACCACGGAATACACTGATTTATATTTGTTTTTCAATCATTACTTTAATCATTACTTTAATCAATTCCACTTGTTAGGATCTCCTTAAGGGAAATATTTCTATTTCCATGACAAACCTAAGGCTAACATTGACTCAGAAGAGGCAACTAATTARTAGGCATCTCCTTGTGAGACACACAAACCTGAATTTTCATGTAAAGAAAATTCAGGGTCATCCTGCTTTTTCAGCTGTTTGAATTGCTGAATGTACTTTTATTAACTGAGTTGCTAAATTAAATGCCTGTGAACAGGCAAGTCTGATATTTGTGCTGGACACCTAGGCAATATTATAGCAAATGTGCACTTAAAAGTTCGGGATACACAGCAACTCTGAGATTTTGATATTTAAATCTTTCAGTCTCTAATTCCCACTTAGACCCTAAGCATTCTAAGTGTAATTTACATAATTACTTTCAAGGAATGAGGCAAACCTTTAACTAATAATCCTCTGCTACTCTGCAAATACATATAAGATCAGGAGACTGACCCAAGTCCTTTTTAAATGGATTAATTTTGTTTCAGTTCCATTCTGTCATTGGTCCCTAAGGATCCCGAGGTAAAAGCTTAATATACTGACTTTCTGTCATAGTGGCAGCATTGCTGGAATTAATAAAGGCACCTGAAAATCAATGCTGAAAAGTGCATTACGCAGACCTTGGTTGCTGTCTGAGATGCTAATGAATAAGTGACTCACTAAAGTGCTTTGCATAGGTTTTACAATAAAACCTAGGTAGAAAAGTGCCTCCCTTTTCCACTCTAGGTTAGAAGGAGACATTTTTTGTAACTACCTGCTTCCCATAAGAGACATAGATGTGTTTCTTAAGCAGACAAATAAGATGACTTTGATGAAAGGTCTTCATTGTTTCAGGAATTCAGGCTTGAGCTGTAGTTTTGCCAGAAGTAAAACTCAGCCCCAGGAGGAAGCACATTCCAAGACACTATCAGTACTACAGTCAATTGAGGAATTGCCTCTTTTAGGATCTTATACAAGTATCAAATAATTTATGAAGCTTTTGGCATGTGAAACTGCTTCCCAAAAAAAAMCAGTAGAAATGAAGTGTTCATCTACACTTTGATGCAAGTCTGCCAGGGCCCTGATTGCACTTCCTGATTGAGAAATGTAATATTGGACTTAAACCCTAATTTGGCAACAGAGTGAAAGCCTTGTTAGGATAAGGCCATTAAGAGACAGACCATTCGGTCAATCTATAAATACTGATGCTCTTGAAACAGTCAGGTGACAGCGGTATAATAAGGCAATATTGTTACATTCATGAAACTAACAAACTTTAGAGTCCAACAGAAAAATATGGTTTGCAGCCCAGTTGTTGCTGGAAGACCTGTGTGGTATTTCCCTTTTTTTTCCCAAAGAGTATTTAAACCAGCTATAAATACTTGCGCTGGTGACATCTGTGCATACTTGTCTGGTGCAAATTTGCCTCAAAACTTTGCCTTTTAGTTTGCCCTAGAGCTCACACGTGTCAGTGCAGGCAAAGCAAATAAGGAAGGTTTGTTTGAGCTCCCACCTCAGTGCTGCATAGCAGAAGTTACTAAGATAGCTCTACAAAATTGTCCTTGCTAAATTGTTTTAATGTTAAGCTCAACCTTTTTTTCCCTGGCAATTATAAAGAGGTCCTCAATTGGTTACATTTGTTTATCAGACATGATCTGATATTAAGAGGAACAGAAACTGCAAAAGGTTTCAGTTGAAAAATAAGAAAATAGAGTAGAACATAGGGCTGCTGTTAAAGGAAATTGAGAGCTATGCACTGCCAGGCCATTTTCCTCCCTTTCTGTCTTTCTAAGTTCTAATTTTCCTAATTTTGAGCATTTGAATTCTGATGCAGTTGTCTGTGTTTATCCATTGACCTGTTCTTATGAACATCATGGAGAATGTTGGTTTAATGTACAGCATTGTATTTCTCAAAATGAAACCTAACAGCTAAGTAAGCCCAGTTTAGCTATGATGGTGTCCTCCATTTAGCTAATTTTTATTTTTGTTGTAACAAGGTATCTACATGTCTCCAGCAATCAGTTCCGCTATGCGTGGCTTTTTTTTCTTTTTTCAGATGGTTTTCTAGATGTGAAAAATCTTTTCTTTAATCCATTTTTCATTTTGTTTAAAGGGGATTTTAAATGCAAACATCTGATTTTTTTCAGGTATTATTTGGTATTTTCTTTCTGTTCCTATCTGAAGACTCCAGAATTTTTTAACCATGATTTTATGGTTTGTGTTGCCTGTAATGAAGAAGACGGAAGAAGAAGTTAGAAATGTAAAAGCCCGGCTAAGCAGATTCATCTTAAGGATRTTCTTATGCTTGCATTATCCTCTCATTTCAATTGTGCTATTTTATGGCACCCTGTTAGGTCCAGGGCCCCATTGCTCTAAGTGTCGTCTTGTTCCGTACCAGTGCCCCAGGCTTGGCAAAGGTGGAGAGCTTCCACTCCTGGGCATCCATGTCTCTGCAACAAGATGTAATTTATCTTTTCAGGCAATCCTGAATTGAAGGCAGTTACTGGAGAGAAGCCTTTATTCTCTGTAACTCCCCCAGGCAAAGCTGGCACTGAACAGAGTGTGATAGTGGACACAGTTTCAGATGCACACGAGGTTTCCGCACAAGATCTCTGCATATTTTAGTCTCGATTYGGTGGCTCCTGTTTATCTCAGTAGCCCACGATGGCACTGTGGCCACCAGCACTTGGGCTGGCTTCAGCTGCCAGGAGATTTGTGAGACACTGTGCTTGGCTTTGGGGACATTTATTTATTTATTTATTTTTAATACCGCGGTGAATTGCAATACAATGCATATTCTTTCCTGGGAGATTTTCTTATCTGTCTTTTCCCAGCATATGTCAGAAACAGAAATCAGTCACTAAAGGATCAGCAGGAAATTGATTGGCATCAGCCACACTAACATCCTCATTTAGGAGCAGCCACGTTAGCAGCTGATATTGGCAATGGACAAGCTGGATGAACATGAACTTCAAAGAGAACCCTATAAGCAACCAGCAACTTGCTCCATCACTCTCAGAAATGTAGCTATTTTTCTGTTGTTGTTGTTGTGCTGCCATTTTCAGAGCAAAAAGGAAGAAGAGGGACCTGAGTCAATCGGCCACAGCCTTACAAAATATTTCTGTTTTTCTGGAGATGTTACATTAATGACATCCTGTAGTTTCAGCGATGCAAACATTTCACCGACTAGAGGAGGGCATTAGCAAAGAGTCTAGTTGGGCAAGCAGAAATATCCATTACACTGAAGTCCTTGAAAMTGCACCAAAAACGCGCACAGTTGTTTCCAGCTGGGTGATACCCACTGGAAGCCTACAGAAAACTTGCTTCTCTCATCTGTAAAACACATTTCTCTTTGCTAAGCTACATTGTGGATCTATGAAATAGCYTAAGGCCAAAGAAATTATCAGCTATAATCTAACCCTCTCATGTCACCTCTGAATGAAGCCATTCAGGTTTCCAAAGGCACAAGTTTGTTTGGTGGCAAGATTACCACTATATTTTTTGTTTTCCGTATTTGTACTGTGAGAAGATAGGAATGGAGCTGAAGAAGAAAGCCAAAGCTGTTGGACTAAATCTTCTTTCAGGTTGCTGAAAGGGAGCTTGTTTCGGAGGGGAAACTTTAGTGGGGCCAGACTGAGCTACGCTATACTGTGACTATCTAGTTCTTCATCATCCAAAATATCTGCTTCCTTTTTTTTCCCTTTTTTTTTTTTTTTACGTTAGAATGAATTAAACTATTATTTAGCTATTATACCTCATCTGTGAAAGCTGTGAATTATTAGAACAGGCAAGGGCATAATTCGGGGACTGTGACAACTGTTCCTTGAGAAGATGTAGTTAGTGAGACCCACATTTTCATTGTAGGTAAAATCTGTACTCCCTCCTTTGCCACACAGACACTTCTGAGGGCTGAATTACGTTATCCGTGATGCTTCTCCCATATTTTAAGCTAACTGGAGATCTTTCAGTCTCAGAATAAACCATGTTTTCCTGATCCCTCAGTCATTTTTGGTYCCCTTTCAATATTCTTCCTTGATCTCCCACTCCAGCAGTAGACACAGGATAACAAAACAGTCACAGCAGCAACAATAGCACACAACCACCCTCAGCTGGTCTCTAGTACCTAACTCCAAGGATCATTTTAGCACTGTCACGCTGGACATTCAATTTCATTAATAACCTGTACTGATGCCAAGTCACTGCTCTGGTAGATGAGGATCTTTTGCAAGCAAAATTCATTTTCTTTGCCCCTAGATATATGTCCTTATGAAATCTGCACTGAATTCGAGGTGGTCTGTGCAGTGTATCCAGATCTCTGGATTCACTACACGCCAGCTAGCTGTCATCCTCTTTAATTCTGTCTCCTTTAGCCACTGTGCCCCCTACAAACACTAGTTTTCATTCATGCTACTGCTAAAAGATACTCAAAAGGCAGAATGACAAGAAGAAACACAAATTTTGCAAGTGCCTGCTAGAACACGTGTGCTTGGGGCTAACTGCTCATGAACAACAACTGCATTTTGAGATGTCAGCCAGCACTAAAATAGCTCATGTGTGCCCCATTGCCTTTGTATCACTCTAAATTCTTACTTAAAATGTTATGTGGCACTAAGTCACATTTCCTGAACTTTAATTTGCCTTAGAAATCATTAATTGGATACACACCAGTGGATGGTTATCTTGCTCTCAAGGGGAAGCAATGAGTTGTTAGCTGAACAGCTGTCAAAAATAGGCAGTGAGAATTCAAGCAGGAAATGATACAACTTACACAGAACGACTGGAGGGGCAAGAAGGGAAGGACRTGGCGTTGTACATAAGAAACAGGCAATGAAAATGCAGCAAAGATGAAAACAAACACAGCGAAATGTGGCCTTTCCTCTTTCCTCTTCCAATCTTTACATAGACGTGTGTCTTAGTAAGCAACGAGGGAATCGAGCTAAGTGTACAAAATGGGGTAGGCATGATAAACAGAGAGGAAACGTCTGTGTGAAACTTGGAAATGCACAGATACACAAAGAAAGAAGGGGCTCGTGCTGCCTGACCCTTCATCTGCTGGCCGTGCATGGTGGCCGAGGGGCTGGCGTCTGTGCTCCCCATGCCACGTGTGCTCCTCGTGCCACATGTACTCATCCTGCCACACGTGCTCATTGTGCCACGTGTGCTCATACTGCCACGCATGCTCATACTGCCACGCGTGCTTGTCGTGCCACGCATGCTCATCCTGCCACACGTGCTTGTTGTGCCACGCGTGCTCCTCGTGCCACGTGTGCTCATCCTGCCACATGTGCGCATCATGCCATGCGTGCTCATTGTGCCACGTGTGCTCATTGTGCCACAGGTGCTCATCATGCCACGCATGCTCATCGTGCCACACGTGCGCATCCTGCCATGCATGCTCATCGTGCTGAGCTAGGAAGGCCATGGCACCCCAAGCGTGTCAGCGGTACCGCGTCGTGCCGCTTTCAGGACTTGCTGCTGAATTCCAGCAGTGATCATCGCTCTGCAGCGATTTGAAGACTGCCTTGTCCTCCAGGTACCTCCCAGCCACCCACACGGCCCTGGCAGCCCTTACTGGGGATCCACGCTATCTGTGTGGCTTTTCCTCAAGGCTTTTYTCTGTGCTGCCTTTGCCATCCGTCAGGCCTTGCCCATCACCGGTGGCCGCGTGTGGCCAGCCCCACGGCTCCCTGCACCACCTTCCTGCTGCACCTGCAAAAAGAAACATTTTCTAAGACCACTGCCTGCAATACTGCCATTTTCTCTCTTTGTTTCTCCCGTGTGTTTGCACCTGTTTTTCTTGCACTTCAAGCTCTCTGGGAACAGAAACAGCTTTTGTGCATGAGGATAACACTTAACTCACATATAGAAATTCTAGGCACTTCCGCAATGTAGATAATTAGTAATTGCAAACAGCTAGATTGATTACAGACTATAACTAATAGCTGAGCTAGAACTTCTGCAATTTTTGAATGGGAAAATCTTAAAAGCTCATGCAAAACTGACCTCTGACACTTCTCCATAGTAAATATTATCATGTGTAGCTGGGACATCAGCTTAAACACCAGTGCCTGAAAAAAGTTAATTAGCCTGTCAGTGCTTTCATTACTCACAGCTCCTCTCAGTCTTCTTGTAGATGCAACGTTTAACCCTGCTTTGCTTTTCTCCTCTGTGTTTTATAAGGTGCATAAGCGCATGTTGCCAATAACAAACAACTGGTTCAATGGTGAGTTAACTGAACCATTCAAGTGCTGTAAACTTATTAATGAGCTGGTCATTAAATGAATTGCTGACCTATTTCTGAGCAATTCCAGCTAAAAAACTAAACTGATGACCTATAAGAGCAGCAATGTGTTAAGGAAAATGATTAGTTGTAAAAGCAGAGCAGCAATTACTCACTGCAGCAGCTCTCATCATCCCAAGACAAGATCGTCCATTGCCAGCTTCACATAATTCACTGGAAGTCAARCTCTGGCACCCACTACTGCTAAGGGAAATGCCGTGAAACTGATACACAGATGGTATGTGTAGATCTCTTCTGAACCACTTTATTATTGAAAACTTCTATGCAATTGTTCCCAATAGGTCAAATTGGGAATGGTCCAGAGTCAGATCTGAGATGCAAGCTCTCTCTGCCTCAGAGGGATGAGTTTTAGATTTAGGACTTATTTTTGCAGCAGAACAAGCCAAACCTGTGGGGCCAAATATTCTCTAAGTTAGGGGCAGGGCTGGCTCTGAATCCTGAGCCCTGCCTTAGCCCATCCCTGTATAAAAAAGCAGTTGAAAATACCTTTTCAAATCTTCCATCTCCCTCTATATAGCACATATGAGGCCATGCAATACGTGAAGCCCTGCGGTCAGCCCCAGTGTGTTATTGAGTAAAGCAAAGCAGTAGTGGGTGCAGAGGAAGTGGTAGCACGGGGAAGTGGTGTAGCCAGGCTACCGCAGCCCTAGGACTTTCCAACTCAAACAAGTGCTCCAAGAAAAAAAAATGATGATTTCCCCTCCTATTTCCTAGCTAAAAATGGCCCCAAATACTCAGGTAAAGGCTGCCAAGTGAGCCAGTCATTCTGGCATTGGCTGGAGACAGCCCAGCTTTGGGGGCTGCCCCTTCTTAGGGGTTAGAAATGTGTGCTGTGTCCTCCCATGCTGGTGAGGGAGCGAAAGCTTGAAAAGCAGGGTCGCTATTGAAATCTGCCCACTCCAGCCCCTCTGAAGGCAACCTGAATTAACACACATTGATGGTTTTTTTTGTATCAGTTCCTGCCTAGATATTGTTATGATAATCATTCCCAGGACACTGAATTTAGATTTTGGTAATACARTATTCAATTCAGAAGCCAAAAAAAAAAAAAAGAAAATAGAGGAGTCTTCAAGAACAGAGGAGACTAGCAACACCCTCACCAAAGGCGCATAGGTGTCTCTCAGCGGAACTAGTGTTTGAAGAGCAACTTTTTTTTTCCCCTTTTGCAATCATTGCTTGCTTGACAGGCCCAGACCATATTACATCACTTCCTAAAAGCAATCAAACAGAGTCCATCTCCTGAAGAAATTTTACTCAGATGCACTCAGGCAGGAAACAGGAAATGTAAATGTTCTCGTGAACCAGGCAGAAAATAGAAGAGAACATCAAGCCCGATCACTGAAGGGGTAACATGCAAAGCTCAAACTTCATCGCGCTGCTTTCTGTCCTCTTCCTCGCTGAAGGATCTGCCGACGATAGTGAGTAATAAAGTGCTTTTTACCTTCCAAGGTAGGACTGCGAGACGCGTTTTGTGCCTGCAGCTATAGCGCTGAGTTGGAGGCAACACCCTAAAAGCTGATCTCTAGGAGAGGATTTGTGAAAACTTGCATTTGGCTTCTTTTAGCTTTATTTACTGTCTCTGCTTTCAGCTCTTTGACTTTTTTCCTTAGTCATAATCTGGAACGGCAGCAACTGAATCCTAAAATTCATAAATTGCAAGCRTGTAGGGATCTGGAATTTCTCATCTGAAGTCTTTGTTCCGATTTTAATAATTTGCTGTTTTTCGTTGTATTTTTCTAATYGTGTGACCATACAACCAGCATTTAATAGTAAAGTTAAAGAGCAAGTACTCTTCCCATTCAAGAGCCAGCTGAGTACTTCAGCGGTCACAATGAACTGGAACCTGTTGAATAAAAGAACAGCCAGTTCTGGAGACAAATGCTTCGAACCCTCAGCTGCAGAACCAAGTATTTGGCACTGTGGATTTGGACACACTTTGAAGGGATGAAGTGCGGGCAGCAAAGCTGCGTGCAGCGAAACGCTGACGAGCCGGCTGTCGTGGTGCCGGCTCTCATCCACGTTGCGCCAGCTGCACTTCCGAGCCGGCACGCGGGTCCAGAGGCCGGGCGGCACTGGCAGCTGTGCCCATGAATCCTCGCAGTGGCGGCACCTCCGTGCCCGCTGGCACCGGGCGTGGGGCGCCCGCAGTCCCCTCRGGTGCTCCAGGGGGGTCCGTGTCCTGTTGCTGTGGCAAGTGGGAGCTCCACAACACCGAGGGAAAGGACTGGCACTCAGCTATCGCTAGACTTCTCCTGTCAATGCCTTTGAAACAACATCGTTGTTTTTTAATTTTTTTCCCTTTAAAAACAGAACTATAACCAGACTGTAAAACAGGGCTGCAGGCTGCAGGCACGCTGCAGACCTTATCATTGACAGGAATCTTGCTTAGCTGTAAAAATGATCTAGACAAGTTATAAAATGGCTCAGTCTTCTCTGCATAAATGCCATCCTACTGTATTACAAGCATGCAGGAAAATATGCTCCGAGCTTTGAACGTACCTCAGAATCAAACTAATCGGAGGAAAAAGTCTCACTATAAACTGAGACACCATCCTTCCTAGAAATAGCAAGAATTGTTCCAGAGAAGTGGAGAGGCAAGACGTAAGGAATGGGGTTTACTTAGGCTATAACTTTCTTGATGCATCTGGGAGCTGACGGGATTCACTCACGTCCTACTGACACTAGGACTTTTGTCACCATTTCCACATGCTGGCGGGGCCCGAGTCCCCAAGCCTGCAGTGCTGTGCCCCAGCTGCTGTAGCACTTGCCTGCCCTTCTCTGCAACGGGCACTGACGAGCTGCACAGAGCAGCAACCTCATTGCACACAGCAGGTACCCCAACTGATTCCCCACTCACTCCAGAGGCTTCCTACAGGTAGATGCACCTCTGCATTTTAGCTGATTTTGGAACTCTCCCTTCGCGCGAGGGAGCAAGTCCCGACAGGGCGCGGGTGCTGCAAGGGCACTCAGACGGGCCCAGACGCGCGCCCGGCCCCGAACACGGCCASGGCTTGCTCTGAGTGTGAAGGAGAAGGGGAAGCTGCTACCTCGCGCCTAGCGGGAGTGAAATGGCAGGGCCATGTGTCTGCGTAGGGATCGTACGCCCTGCAGCCACTAGGTCAGGGGTGCACGAGCCCGTGCACTCCAGCAGACTCTGAGGRATCCTTCACTGTCACCGTCTTTAACACAGGGGACCCTTTAAAGGAGCTTTTTCCCTTTTGCTCCATGCCAAGCCCAGTCCAAGGCATTTTCCAGGGCATGCCATCTCCCTCGGCCCTCCGGGAAGCACATGAGAAACTGCAGCATTATTCACACATGGAGCTACGCGGCAACAAAACGCTTGAGAAACAGCAATACATGTAGGACCTTTAAAGGGAAGAGCTAGGATCATTGCGGGTAGYGATTTATTTTTGCCGTCTCCCTGTGTTACTGCTTTGAATTGTCATTCAAACAAACATTGCTATCAAAGACCCAGGTGTTCAGCAGCCTGGTTCATGAGTACAGGTAGAAACCCTCTGATCTGCAGAGAACTGCATTTTCAGGAAAATCACATGCAAAGCCAAGGCCTCTAAGGATCTCCTTTTGACCTGTTTCCCGCCTAGGGTAATGAACTCCAAATTTGGTTTGAACTGCTCAGAATTGACTGTTGCAGTTACAGCAAAGCAGTAAAATTAGAAATGCCGATATGCTACATCCACTCTTCAGTGCTTCCAAAAAGCAGAGTAAAAAACCCAAAAACTTTCTTTCAGATCAATTCTTTGTATGTATTCACTCCTATTCTMCATTTTATCCATACACACAAATTTTTACTGTGTTTCATTCCTGTGCTCTCACGGACATCTCAGGAAATCTGCCCCTTACATCCACAAGACTGTACGCTCAAAGCCAATATGTTGTCCCTTGAGAGACTTAATGGTTGCTGAGGAGCCTCCAGAGCTTTGAAATCTTTAATTTCAGCGTCCTCCTGGGAGCAAGGAGCACTGGAGATTTGCATCCCTTTCTTTTGAATGCAGTGGTGCTGACAGGTATCACTGATGCACAGCTGGAAGGCCACAAGATTAAACAGATGTAACTACACGGTTAATTTGGTTTTCAAAACCTTACTCATAGAGATGATAAATGAAATGAAAATCCCACAATTTGACTCAATTTTAAACATCCCCAACACTGGCAGCTAAAAGAGCACCTAGGCTGAAAGGCAATATAGTAAGAAGAAAGCTGTTTGCATTGTCTGGAAATAAACTTAAATATTTGCTTCCTGCTTCAGGTTATAACTAGATGACACTTTCTAAGCAGCCCTTTCTAATTGGATCTTGCCTACAGATTAACTATGCTGAAATGTTAGCTTTACTTCATGGGAGCAGCTGACAGGGAGCCTCCAGGGCTTCAAGGATTCCTCACGCAGTGAGGCCGGATATTTGGGACCTGCCGTGACATGCAGCCTGGGCATGCCCTGACCACTGCAAGGAAAGGCACTTTGTAGATAAACAGTAAGTGCAAGGAGGGAAACAGAACAGGAATGAGTCAAGGGATAGGAGCAATAACTGTCCAGACAAAGCACCAGRGGATTATTTGGAAAAGAATGGTGCAGAATATAGTAACTTTACATTGATATGCACAGTACTATAACTCTGTGTGCTTTATTTCTCTCTTTGAAGCCTTCCTTTCACTGTATTTTTATAGCTTAGAGGAAAGTTTGAAGAAACAAAAGATTCCCTTTCAAATTAATAATTCAGACAATTTCTTTGATTTAGATCTTGCTTTTCCTCTACTCTGTTCCTTTTTTTTTTTTTTTTTTTTTTTTAAGGAGACAGGGTCTATAGTGTAACAGGAAACATTCCCTTGGGACACTCCAATCCAAGAACTCGATGAGAACACAGCAGGCTGACTGATGATTTAATAGCAGCACCAAATGTGCTGACTGCGGCTATTTTTCCTTGTCCCACATCCAGCTAAAATCAGAAACCTGTTTGCCTGCTTAGTCCATCAAGAAACTCATATCGCTSTCTGTTAGTGCTAAACACAGACATGAGAGGAACAAGTGCAGCAACAACAGAAATGTTGTTTGCATCTACTTGCTCAGAGTCTAGTCTGCAGAGTTGCTCAGTAACTTAACTCCCTTTGTCTCCCTTGAAAGGCAGGCTTGGAAGCACCTCCAAAATTCAGGCAACTTCCATTAGTAATCTGAGCATATTTTGTAAGCAGACAATACCAAATGGCATCCCCTGGTATACCCTGCTATCTCAATACAGTGATGTACTTTATCATAACAGCCTTTTCATAAGAACCATAGTGGAACCTCCTTTGAGCAGCTGCAAGTGCTTTCTCACTGATGAAATTGTCGAGTTTTGATCCCATGAGGACTAAATCAGTGGTGGAAACTTGGGAACTTCTTAGCTTCCAGGACACACTTACGTTGTACCCAGATGTCCCTTTGGACCCAGCCAGGTGCCAGTGGCTCCCTTCTTCATTCTGCTTGGAGGGGATGGAAGGAAAGCAGCAGTGTGAGTTGGGCTGAAGCTGAGGGGGATGCCAATCGGCTCTCTGCAGTGCAGGTGACAAGTCTCCAGGGTTGTTGTTTAGGCAAAATATTGGTCATGGTTATTTTAAGAGCACTTGTTTCTTAACTGACTTGTACAGAAGACCAAGTAAAGATTTCAGGATGGGGCCAAAAGCATGAGACCGAGCTCAGCGGATGGAGGGCATGTGCTCTTGCAAGCCAAGGAGGTGTATACGTCGTAAGATTCAACTCCCTCCCTGTTTCACTCCATTAGCCTTGATTTTCCGTCCCAAATGAATTTTATGTTATGGTCAGACCCCATTTTGAAGGGAGCTAATTAGATCTCTGCAAAATGATGCCCAAATGCAGCTGACCCCAGCAAATCTGCACCTGAGCATAGAGAAAATCTTTAAACAATATCCCACAAAGGCTCTGACTTTCAGGTGCTCTCCTGCCCTTCTCCAAGCCTTGCAACGGGCAGCTTTCATGGAAATTAGTCCTGGGTGCAGCCCATGAAACCCAGCTGGGTACAGGTTATGGTTTTATCACCGTGCAAAGCTTCAATCTGTAGGCACTAGAAGGGAGGCAGAAGAGCCCCCGTCCAATACTGACAGGCAGGTAGGACACCCATCACCAGAGACCTCAGGCTGAGATTGAACTCTGGTCCTCAGAGGCTAAACAAAGGTTTAAGAGCAATATCCTTGCCAGTGCATTGTGCAATTGGCTGCCCGTTTGCTGAGAGACTATTTAATCTACTGAAAGAAAAGATCCTTTAAAACAAAGTTGTGTTCAAATAAAAGATGCTGCATAGTCCTTGGAACTATGCAAAGTGGATAAAAATATGTATTAACAAGGTCACTCTCTCTGCTTTGCCATTTTTTTGTCTATTGGGTAGAAAGGGTAATTCTCTTTCAAACAGAGACAAATGGTTTGAAATCTGCTTTGTAGCTCAAAACAGGCATATAAAAAGTAACAGAGACATTGAAAAAGGCTCTCTTGGAATTCAAGTACAGCAAAATATTCAACTGAAAGTTTAGTGCTGCAGTTAATGAGATGTGACTGTTGCTTTTGCTTCAAAGTCACATCATGTTTTAAACATTTGAAAAATTCAGTTTGACTCTAATAGTAAATGGAAAATAAGTTCATTCCTCCACACCCTTTCCCACTTGTACTATATTTAACAATGGGTTTGTCCTTATCAATATATCAAATGAGGCAGGTGACAGGTTAGAAGGGGAACGCAAGACAAGGTCACAGGGGTTGTTCTTTGACACAGAGATGGTTCGTCTGCTCTGCCCCCAGTGTGGTTAGTCACGCAGGGATCTACTGTGTGGCCTCACTGCTCCATGAAACAACAATAATGCAGAGAGTTACTACAAACTCTGGGGACTATAAACTATTTCGGGAGAGGGAAGTCAAGTGGTCAAAAACAGTAATGGAGAGATCTCCCCACACTCCTCCTTGGTAGGATAAATGACAGCCGCCATATCATGTGCATGGGTGGAAAAGCAGGCCTGCAGGAGGTCATGGTGTGCACAGGAGACTGAGATCTTGCTTTGCTCTTCGCTGAAGTACCGAATATAGAAGCAAGTGACATAAAGGCGCTTGTTATGAAGTGCTTTGCTACTAGAGAACTAACACTGTGATCATTGTATTGCAGAGATCAGTGATCTTTGCAATATTGAAGTACTTTTTTAAAGTATTAGGCATTATTTATTAAGCGTTTTTTTCTCTGTTTCAAGGAAAGAGTGAAATGATCAGTATGCGGCATAAAAATTTAGATAAATCGCTGCTGCCACACTCAAGTCCTTTTTTTTCATTTGAATTGGGTTTTCTGGAATACAGTCTCATGAGATACTCATCTTCTTTTCAAGACAAATCTGACAGGAGAAGAGATGCTGCAGAGCGGATTAAGCATGAGATAGCGCTCTAATCACAGCTTTCCTCTCCTGCTCGGTGTCCTGCAAAGGACAGCTTGCTGTCCTTCTGATTTCTCATTTGTAAATGGAAATGATAACTGCTCATCTCTCAGGGCCATTATGAAGATTAATGTGTTTACAAAAGCATTTAAAATGCTAAGTACTTCTGGTTCCAGTCCTGTGAGATTCAAAATGCCAGCGATGAGGTGCTGAAAACCATAATCTCTTGCTAACTCTAGTGGAAACTATGGCTGCCCAGCACTTTACCAGAACAGCAAGAATCTTGTCATTGCAAAAGTCATGAAAATCTCTCCTTTATTCCRCAGAGCAAGAGCTGTGCCGTGCCAGCACTGTATCTGAATGCGCAGATAACACAAAAAGTCAGCAGCTAATTTCATGCTAAGAAAATTATTGGAGTTTTTGTATATGACAGCTTACTGGTGTCATTTATCTAAGGATTGATCCCTGCACCCTTGGCAACAACAGCAAATTTGGCATCAGTATGGAGTATAGTATCAAGCCAGAATTTGCTGTAAGTGACATTAGGCTTTACACTACATGACAATTAGCAATAACGTCTCTTTGTCAGTCTCACTCTAAAAAAAGAGAAAGATCAGTGTAGCCAATTTTAGCCATTTTCCTTGCCAAAAAATATGTTAAGTCAAGCCAAAACCCAAATTAAGATTCAGAAAACCCACCCTAACATTCATGAAAGACCAGATTTTACTTTCCCTGGCCTGAAGCAGTTACTACATTTGTATGCAATAAAGTCTGTGTGCTATTATCTCTTCTAGTCCATGCAAAAAAGAGAATCTTCAGCTAGTGCAGGGTTTACACTTCCCTTCACCAAACTTGTTCTTTATTTCCTGCACAGTTAAGTGGATTTAACAAATCTGAGAAAGGCACAGAGGCTGAGAAATCAGTGAGCTGGGGGAACTGGTGAGCCTGGGATCCGTGTCTCTGTGCGTGGTGCTGACCTGAGAGAAAGGAAGGCAGTGGGAGAGGCTGAGCCCATGAACACTGAGCCTGAGGAGCAGAGCAGAATGGTATGGTTGAGATAGGCAGAAGACTTTTACAGTAAGGGCAACACTGAATGTGAGCCTGCAAGCAAAACATATGTTTGTGCAAAACAGACCACGTATGCCGATGTATCCCAGTAAAAGACAGCTGAAAATTTACAATGTAAGTTATGCATGTAGTGCCCAAGCTTTCAAATGTGTCTGTATGTGCATTTACTGGGTTTTTGTTTAGTTTAAAGAAGTCAATTGAAAAGTAAATGTTAGAGCTGTATGCTTTGACTTAATGAGAATGTCAGTGTAAACCAGAAAATGTTAAGCTGCCCTCATATATTTGGCAGGCTTGGAGAATCAAACTGCTGGTTCAGGAGATGGATCACCAATATTACCCACCACCACGATAACACCTCCTCCTGATATGCCTGCTGCATATTCTGCGGTTGTGGATGACCATGAACATGTTGCTACAAGAGCTACTGAGAGCAGCTTTGAAACAGAAAGTACTGAATTGAACACTGTGAGCAATAGTGACAGCCTGGAGACAGCAGAACAGTCTATCTTGATATATGTTGTCCCCGTCGTGCTGCTGGTCTTGCTGATTTTGCTGATCACATTTTTTGTAATACATCACAAAAGGAAGAAATCCAAACAAGGTAAAAATCTATCTTCTCACACATCAGAAGGATATTATTAGAACCCACAACATGAATAAAAAGTTATTCCAAGGACTGGAATACCGCATTTAGAATGTATTTCTCTGGTTTTATTTTTATGTTTCATATATAGAAAAGAATCTGTTACCCCTGGTGAGCGATTTCTGCATACTTAGTTCTCCTTTAGGCATGAGCTAGTTCTGCTTTTTGGCACCTCCTGCTCACTTTGTACACCCACGGGAGCCACGGCAGCAAGTTCTGCCTCCTCCTGATAATGGAATGAAGTTCCATTAGTTCTATAGTCACATAGTTATCCTTTCTTTATGGTTAATAACTCCATGCAAGGCAAATTTAATGCTTCTATTGCCTGTATTATCCACTGAGTAAAGGTTTTCTTACATTTCTTGGAACTTCCATAAAATAAGCACAAGCAAAAACATTTTAAGGGACATTTTTAGAGGGATCCTGTAGGGTGTTAGTAGCTATGGAATCACTAGTGAAGATCAGAGTAATTACTTAGGAATCACGTGCTCAYGCTGGCTGCATGCTGCAATAGGAAGAGCAATGTTTCAGGAAGCAGCATATACTCTGCCAACAAAGAAATCCCTAAGTCTCAAGTGTCAGGCAACATGAACCAAACAAAGGTGTAGTATTAAAAATATGCAGTTGGTAAGTGAAGAACTACTAAAATGGTCACACCAGTGCCTTTACCAAATGTGAATGCCATTTCAGATCCGTGAGCCTGCAGCCAGCAACATATACTTAACATCCATTTTGATCCCATTTCCCAGAGCATTTTGTGAACGCACCTGCCTTACCCGAAGGTTGCAATGCGAGCCATGGCCAGGCTCAGAGAGAAGCCCCGAGCCGCGTGCCTGTGCCTGGACGGCACGAAGTGTGCGCCAAGATGCGGTGCCGCGCGGCTTCAGCACCCAGCCGGCTGCGCTGACTTCAAAATCAGCTGATTGAAGGATACCATACTACTGCTGTGGATACTATATGGGGCCCTTCATTCGTTTTGAGAGCTGAGGCCTTTCAATCACTTCAAGAATCCTTGGCGGGGAAGTTAGCAGCCTAAATAACGGCTGCTACTCTGTTTGTTTACCAGCTTTACTTCATCTGAGGGCCATAACTGGCTTCATATCCCTTTTTGCATCTAGCTAGTTCAGCATCATTTACCTAACTGAGATTTAAGTCGTTGTGCAAACCTCTCCACTTCCCTCCATGAGGGGCTCTCAGAGTCTTCACTCATAGATGCATTCACTGAGTGTAGCCTGCAGCAAAATGTCCTGGTGTTTCCAGGAAACAATCTCTGCAGCAGCGGTTCCTTCTCAGAGTGGCACTTTTCTCATTACATCTGTTTTGCTCAGGGAATGGGGTGTCTGTAGTTTCACGCCCACCATGGTGCTGACAGTCTGCTCACTCCTAAGGCAAGGCAATGCTAAGCTAGTAACAAATTTCTGCAGTGTGTTTAAGAGCAATGGGCTCCTCCAAAAATTAGAGGCAGGTTGAGATGTTTCACCTTTCAACTGAAAGTTAACTTACAGCCTTTTTGAAAATGGAATGTGTTTTAAGTGACCCTGTTTACGATTTGCCTGTAATACAGACCCTACATACAWACAAACTGTAACTATGAACACCAAACTTTTTCTTTTCCAGATGAGCTGGGAAGTGAAAATGTAAAAAGGTAAAATTTATGGATAATATTCTTTTTTTCTGATTCTTTTGCTCTAACAGGACATAATAATTTTGACTCCTTTATTATCTGATTTAATTTGACTCTCCTACCATTTGCAGTTATTCCAGTAAGTATCTCTAGAGGCTGGTAAAGTTGCTATGGGGCAGATCCAAAAATGTTGACTGAAGTGTCATCTCCTTATTTAGCAGGCAGAGGAGGCATAAGACCAGAACCAGAATACAGGAGTTAAGATTAGCTGGGGTGAGAGCAGTCGTACAAGGACTCATGACCTGTAACAGCTCCCCTGCCTGCTGAAGGCACCCCTGGCTCTGCCCTATCAAGGCACCACAAGATATAGATACACCATGAGCAAGGGAGATCAGTTCTCACTCCCATCATATACTTTTACTATCCAGAATAAGCTCTGTCTTACTCCCTGGCTTTTCAAGTTTGTCTTCTCACTCTCACATGAGACAGAAAAGATCTCCCAGCTGCCATGGAAGTGATTCTTGAGCTGCCAGAAAAACAAGTTGGAAGCTGCATTGTTGTTATCTAAGTGATAATTTTTATCATTACCTTTTACTGAGATCCATCTTGCTAATGAATAATGGAGGTTATTATAATGGGTTCGTGGGAAAAAAAAAAGAAAGATGTCTTTCTGCTAAACGTGTTTTTTTTTTCTGTGCAGGTCAAGGAATGATCAGTAAAGGGAAGAGTAAACAAAGACATTAAAATAAATACAGTCAGTATAGTTATGACCTTCCCCTTTCAGGTTGCTACCGATATTCAGTCATAGTTCAGATGAAACCTTGGGCCCTGTGCTTTTATCCTTGCAGCAATAGGACCTTAGCTGTGTGTTCCAGTAGGGCTGAGATCAAGTGTTTTATTGTTCAGTTTTCCATTTACCATATGGACAATTCTTGAATGGCCACACTGGTCATGTGCTCACCGATATCCCCAAACTGTGCTGTGATATTGCACCAAGCCCATGTCACGCTGACTGAGAGCCAACAGCCTGTTGGCAGCTCTTTCATTCTTACCCCTTGGGCTGGCATGTTTTCATCTTACTAGATTAGGACACCTTTCCAGAAACATAGTCCTGGAAGACTGGTGTCTTGGAAGAGCAAGATTACTACATTATAGGGTTACTGCATTAAGCATTTTGTGTAATGCTTTTTTTTTTTTTTTAACCTTCCTCCTCTCAAGTCCTATTTTTGAAGAAGACACACCCTCTGTTATGGAGATAGARATGGAAGAGCTTGATAAATGGATGAACAGCATGAACAAAAATGGTACATGGTAACCTCTCTACTCCATCATCCTTCTCTTTCTAGCTGAGGTAGATACCATGAATAGAAAATCAATGCAAGGCATTTTGTATTTGTGTTACTGATTTTCCTAAAACATTTTTAGTTGTATTCTTGACTCTCTGCTACTAAAATAGCAGCACACAAATGTCAGGGGTAGAATTTTTCAGAGCTATATTTTAATTTGTATGGGAGCTTATTTTTAACATATGATGAAATATCATAAATGTTTTGAGTTTCCAGTGGAAGCTTTTATTAAACACAAGTATAACTGTGAATATTATTTATAGTTTTAAATAATTTTTAATGCTAAATAGCAGTTTATTTGAAGCATCCAGTCCCATCAGCCTTCAGAATTTCTATGGTTGTGCTCCATGTTACGCTATTGTAGAAGAAACTGCTCTTTACTCATAGGTCAGAATGCTGTTACTTAAAACTGCTGCCCGGATCCACCTCCAGGTTTGTCACTCTACTGCATCCCGCCCCATTTTGCTTCTGTCTCCCACTTTGACACCTCTCTGTCATCAATCACAAGCTGCTTCTCCTCCTCACTGCTAACCTCCTTCACGCTCTACAGCCTCTCTGTCACGTCCATTAGCTCACGGAGCAATTGGTACTCACCACAACTACCCCCTTTAGCATCATTCAGCTTCTTGTCTTTTAAGCGTCTTATATTTTTCTCCATTTTTCTTCCACTTGAAATCTCCCAGTTAAAAATCTTTAAAGGTTTTATATCCTTCTTCATGGCTTTCCTCAAAAAAATCATGTCTTGTATAAGACACTACTTAAATGAGAGCTGATGATGAAATAGTACCTAGAAAGTTGTACTAACAGCCCTTTATTTGCTAACAAATGCTGAAATCCTGGTATTTTTTTCATTCCTGCTCCCTTGCCTTATATCCACATGGCTCATTTGCCTGGCCTCCTAAAGACATTCTGTTTTTCAGGATATAAAAATCTTTGGAGCATTTCTTTACATTAGCACAGTGGTCCACATGATCGGATTTTGACCTTCTCAGTCTGTAAGCATTRGCAGAAAACATGTGCTAAGCAACAGTAGTGAAATAAAGGCTTAAATGCAGTACATGGGGAAACAGTGCTGCAGAGCAATGTTAAAAATTCTGTAGAGAAAAGGAGGTGAACAGTTCACTTATTTTTCTTCAGTACTGTTCCCTAAAACTGTAGTCCCAAATTCCAGGCTGGGGCAGTGCTATGAAAGTGTAGGTGCAACCATAAACAGAGGAAGGTTGTCAAATAGTCCTCCTCACTGCAGCTTATGGTAAACAGACCTTAAAGTAGTTCATTTGTATGTATGTACACAAGCAACTGGAATATATAACAACAATAAAAAAATAATATCACAACATCTGTCAAAGGCTTTAAAATACATAACAATAATGTTACATGGAGTAAGAAGATATTACAGATAAAAGATTGCCAAAAAATATGATGCAGTTTTAAATTCTACAATAGTGGCACCAAAAAGTTGATGCAATTTTGAAATGAACAGAAAGGAATTGCTGAGACTAACTATTTGCATGTTTTTTATTCTTTTTCAGCTGAATGTGAATGTCTGCCTACCGTAAGAGAAGAAGAAAAAGAATCAATTGCCAACCCAAGGTACTTTTAATTTACTATATTATTTGAAGAAATGTGACCCATGTCATTCCAAATTTTATGTATATAATTATAATACAGACTGTTTTCCTTGATTTACTTCAATTTTAAAGCTTTTATATTCAAAGACTTTGATTTCAACTCAAACAAATGATTTGATGCTCTTTTATTTTTACACCAGTTGCTGCCTGTAAATTGCACCCATAAATAATCTTGCAGTTGTAAACCTGTGTGAGACCGACAAACAGATGGTACAGAGGGAGTTTTACTAGCTGATCAGATTTTAATCACAGTTTCCTGAGGTGTTAATATAAGCATTCAGAATAGCTCCCTTGTCATCAACAAGGAACAAGGTGAAGGAAAGCACCCAGATCCCCCATGCCACGAGGTGCCTATATGTCCCTGGGAACCACTGCCAGATGTTCCTGCTGGGGTTTGACCTGCTGGACAGTGGTTTGACTGAGCCAGAAGAAAGCCAAAGCATTTCCCTGTTGCTCCCAGGGCAGGGCTTCCCAGGAGCAGGCACTAACTCATGGTCCCACATGGAGATTCCTGGGAGGGCCTGTTAGGTGGATGCAAAAGCACAATCCGAAAGCTTGTAGGCTTTAAAACTTTCCAGATGACTTCTTCAGGATTTTGGCCAGAACTCCAGAATCCTGCTCAAATTCCAAATTTGGCTAATTAAAACCAAGTCTAGGGTTTCAGCTGGCAGTAAGGGGCTGCCTGTCACTTCTGCCCATGCAGTCGTGGTGCAGCTGCCTTTCAGGGATGGCTGAAAGAACTCTTGTCTCTGCTACATTACAATAGCAAGCAATGAAGCCAAGAAAATCCTTCATGCGGTAGGCACAGGCCGTGCGAGCGGCCAGGTTGGTGAGCAGCTGAGGGAGCTGGTGCAGAGCAAGGCACCAGGCCTGGTCTTGCAGGGGTGGAGGGAGCAGGAATAAGGGCTTCCAGTGGCAGGAGACATTAAGCCAACTCAGCTCTGCCTTCAAAACGTTCCTCTGACAGAGCTGCGCTTGTTGCTGCAAATCTCCAAAATATCCTGTCCCTCTTCTTGGACTTTCCTTGCTCAGGAATGWAATAGTGGTGACATTAAATCATCCTTGCTGGAGAGTTTACAACTCTGTTTCTGTAAAGCTGTTGTTTCAGGATAGTTTCAGCAAATGGCAGCTGCATCGTCACTATCTGTATTTAGAAAGCTTCCCTTTATGACTCCGCCTTTTTTAAACAAAACTCTTTTAAGCAAAACCTTAGACTCAGTAGCCCAGTTGCAGACAGGCCCGATCATTTATACTGATACACTGTTAAAACCACTTTGGATTTCCCTTCTGGATTCTAAACGATAACTCATAAGATAATGCAAAATATTTCTCTAAAATATATTTGCTAAGTGCACTACTTGCTGCAATAGGGAGTCCAAGATAAAGTGTTTTTGCGACATATATTAACACCAGCAGGTATAAGGCATAGCTCAAAGGACTTCTGAGGTAAAACAGCATCCCCAGCATTATCTTTGCTTTTCAGAAAAGTCATTATCAGAAAAATCACATGCCCTGCGACCTGAGTTGTCCTTTTAAATACTGTCTTTGTTAGAGTGCTCCTGAATTTGAATTAAATCAGAATAAGTCAAGAGGCAAAAGGTATTTTTGGGTTACCAGCTACTTCAAATTCCCATCTGCAAAATAGGGATATTGTCACTTTGAAGCACAACAGTGATGCATAAGCCTTGATTCAAAAAGCAGCCCATTCAGATATGTGTGCCTCAGTCTGAATGAAGACACCTACACTGTTAAAGCGTACAGGTGACGCTTTACATACATATAAATGTACATATAAACAGTGCCTTAGAACCAAACTTCAAAAATATTTATGTCTGTAAGGTGTAGGAAGGCAAAAAATAAGCACAATGAAAGAGGTAAGATTAATCTTTAAAACAGTCAGAGCTGCTCAGAAAAGAAAAAGATATTATTTAAATACAAAATGCAAGATTATTAGGTTCAATTTCAGATTCTGGAAGATCACTTTGGAAAAATTTATTCTCAAATTATGTTACAATTTGTTTTTAGATATTATTGGTGATGTCTGAATGTGGGAAACATTTACCTTATTTACCTTTTTTTTTGGGTGTTACTTTCTTTTATATAAAATGCTAGGGAGGATTAATTAAGACTCAAATATTTTGAACAATCAACTGATTTTGATAAAAGATCATTTTGAAAACATCTCAAACAAAACATTTCAATAATGACATTTTGACATTTTCAGAATGAATTTTGTTCCAAAACTACTTTTCAGAGTAAGTGACTTTTTAATATGTTTTTAAAAGACATTAAAGACAAGAGCTGCACAGTGTTGAAATATTTCTAAGTGTTTCCCTCCACTCAAAACTATTTTTTCAAATTTGACGTTGCATGAAATTTTGAAATATGCTTCATTTCTGGAGGAAAGAGTATATGAAATTGGGAGATTTCTTGGTAAGCAAAAAATTGGTTCCCATACATTTTGTGATTGAGCCTGACTGATCCCTTAAACTTCAGTAGTGTCTTTTAAACTATAGAGCCTTAGAAATCTTAATAGGTACTTTTTTWAAAAAAATTCAAGCTTAAGGTTTTCTTTTTAAGTTGAAAAGGTAAAGCAAAAAATGGTCATTTTGTTTCCCATATATAGTTTCTACAACAAGCTATAAACAACTCTCTAACAATAATTCTGCATGTTTTTCCTTTTGTGCAGTGCTGGGTAACAACATACAGCAACTCTAGTCTTATCACAACCCTTTATTTCTTGCAGTCTCTTAACCAAAATATTTTTAATGTAAATTTTATGTTATTTCCTGCGTGCAAAAGACCTCTTCTTTGGCAGAGCTTAAGGCAAGAAGGTGAAGTTATAGAGCCAAGCTCTTTGTACATGTCTATTTTGTAATGCAACACAGTCAGGATGTGTTGGAGCAAAGGTCTTGTACGCAGCCTGGGTGTGCGTAACTCCAGCTAAGAGGGCTTCAAGGGCAGGAGGCTTTTGGGGTATCTTTGCCTACTTCTTTGTGGGCAAGGACAGCCATGGTAAGGAATCTAGAAATTCGGTATGTCACTCTCTCACATGCTTTGGAAACAGATGGTACCAGGAGGGAGCTGGATTGGAGCTCGGTATGTGTTCCTATGGATATGGATATGGGTAGGTCAGAGCCATCATCCCACCTCAGCATTGCAGTAACTAGAGGTGCACCCACCTCAATCCGAGGGTTATCCTGTTCCATGTTTTGGAGATATCAGCTGTGCCCCAAGGAAAAAGTGCAAGTCCAGGGGAGGACTCTACCAGGCTGTCAATGCAGACTGAAATCCAACCAGCTAATGAAACTGTTGCTTTTTTAATGTTGCTGTGAACAGGACAGATCATTAAAAATTTCCAGGGAGCAAACTGTTTAGGCAGAAACCAGATAGACAAAGAGAAAACTCAGTTTTTATGAGGAAGAATTTAATATAAAAAAATTCACATGTTAAAAATGAGCGTAAAGCATGGGAAGAGGGGAATTTGCTTTCTGAGTCGTTGCCTGTGAGCAGGAGAAAGCTTGAACTGTGCTCCCTCTTTAGACAGCAGAGAAATCAGAGCAGCCCATGCTCGCAGTATCTAGCACCACAGCTGGGTTCATTTTGTGCACTGCATGGCTGACAGGTTTGTTTGCTGGTAACACCTGCTTGAATACTGGAAAGATAGGGGAGTTTTTTGTTTGTTTGTTTGTTTGTTTGTTTGTTTTTGAGAGAGAGAGATATAAGCAACCAAACAGCATGACAGAAATGTTTTTTTCTTTTTCATGTTCACACAGTGAGAGTGAATCATGAAGTGAAAACAGCAAAGGACTGGTTAAAGGGAAGCAGCACACACGCTGATGATCCCCCAGATACTGGATGAACTGGATTTAAATGTAATTCATCTCAAAAGGCCAGAGAAGCAAATTCTTTTGTTGTGCCCTGCTACGTGTATTCTTCAGAAAGGAAACACCGCCAAGGGGGAAAAAAATAATAATAATAAAAAAGGAAAAGCGATATAGGAAAGTTAGGGATCTGACAAACTTATTCTACAATGAGATTCATCGCCTGTAAAGAGAAGTCTTTATTTCTGATTTTCTTTAACAAAAATATTCTCAAAATATTATGTTTCTCTGTAGATCTCCAGTGCTGCATAGTGCAGCATGTAAAACCATTCATGTTCCAACTTTGATTTTTTTTTTCTTTTTTAGTATAATCAGCATCCACACTTTTGGATTTAGCAATTTAAATATGAAAACATGAGAAAGTTAAATTCATACCTATGCAATGTTTGTTTTATAATCTGCTTTTTGATAATGGTGCACTGATTTGCACAGGACTTCCACTGGTGAAGTAAAAGACTAGGACTGACAGACCAGCTCTGAGGACAAACCAAGCAGCTGAACAGCCTCTCTCAGAGGAGCCTCCGGGAAGCACCCGCAGCCCAGCACTGGCAACTTCTTTGCTGCAAGCTTTTTGGTTTTCAAATTAAAGGCATTTTAGAAAAGACAAATATTATTTTGAGATTTCCTTTCATTTAAGTATCTACAGAGATCAGTACACTGTGTTAGCTCTCACCATTTAGTCCTTCTCTGTAATCCTAGTCAGCTCTAATGATCATCTACTGTTGGAACATTCAACTCAAAAATGTTTCTTTAAAAAAAAAAAAAACAGGTTGAAAAGCTGAGCAATCCAATACTCATGCCAAGTAAGAACAGATGAATAACTATGTATTATTCAGAACTCCTTACTCAAGATTTTCAGATACAATAAAGATTTCAAGTTATTCAGTTTTGGAATATTCAGCTCGTGATCTCTGAAAGATATTGGCATGCTCTGGAAGTGAACAATCAAGCTACCCCTGTCCATTTAAAATGGAAAACTCATGTCCTAACATATCTTCTGCCTCATCATATTTTACCTATTCTCATATCTTATTTAAATATGGATTTTGTACAATCTCAATAGCTATTTAGTACCATCAGTTTTGTTTTGCCTGCAAATATTTCATTAATATGGTCACTAATATGTTCCACATAGCTTGGATAAGAAAAAAGCAAATAAACAAAATCCCCAGGCCTCTGGGGTGACAATTAATGGCCATTGGCATCTGGCAAATACAGCAGAGGGTTCCACTGTGTGAGTAATTGAGAATCTGTCAGATCATAAAAGGAAAAGATGTTTACAGCTGAGAGTTTCCTGAATATGAATTGACTAATCATTTCTTCAAGGAGTAAAAAAGCTGTTCGTTGTTTCCGAACCATTTATTGCAAATACTGAATTTTAAAACACGAGTGATGGCGATTTCATTTCCCCTGCTTGAATGATTTTTAACTTTGATGTCTAGAATATTGGTTTCAAATAATGCAATCACGAAAGACTGAAATCCCAAGGGATTCTTCCAAACAAGTCCTTAAAGAAGCCAAACTTTCCTCAAGGTCAGGGTGGTGATCCTACTTATTTCCCTGCTGTTTAGCTTGGTGTTTGGCTTAGCTTACTAACTCATGTTAGTAAGCATTAATCCTTATTCCAAAATTCATGATTAATCAGTTTCTACATCAAACTTGAAAATCAGTTTTGCTCAAAACTAATGTCAAGATGACTGCTTGACAGGGGTTATTTCATTTGCCCTTTCTAAAAACTGGAATGCCAGGAAATTTATTTCCATCTTGTGCAATTTTCCAAATATTTGAAAATACAAAATAGTGACTTGGACAGCTCCTTGGCCAATTATTTGGATCTTCTGCTTTTTAAAAAGCCACATTTGAGTTACTTTTGRAAAAGACACCATTTCATCAAATCTTATCTGATTTTTTTTTCTAGTGTGAACCAGAGCAAGTATTGAATAATTTGCACTGTAGTGTTCTTATAAGTATGTATAACAAATTCTTTTAAAATTCTTTTAGGACTATGCAAATATAATTTTTAGTATTCCTATTTCCCTAAGGATTCACTACAGTTTTGTCACTGCCATTCTTTCACTCTAATCTCAAATTGTAGTCTTGAACTATGAAGAAGTTCAGTTATTCTTCTGACAACACATTTCTTCCCTTTTCACTCCTTTAGTCTCTTTTTTGATCTTCATTTTTTACATTGACTTCTGCCTTTGCGAGGTCCACCACCCTCCATTTATTCAGGTTAGGCCTGGTGAATGAACTCTCTGCATGGTCGCTTGATTCCTCTCTCCCATTTCCCCCATTCAATATTTCTCTCTACTGCCTATCTGTTTGCCCATTCACTTTAGTTTGTTTTACAATTTCATCAGCTCCTGGCCCTTTTACACTCACTTCATCTCAACATTTTAATTTTGCAGGTAGATTGAATTACGAGAGATTTAGCCATTTTATTCCTGAATTAGTACAGCCACATCAATACAATATTTTAGCTAACCAGATTGACTGTATGCTTTCTGTATGTTGATTCTTATGCCTTCTGCTGATTCACCTTAATTTTTCTAAATGATTCACACAGTTAGGTCCTCTGTAGTAGGGCAATCAAACAGCAGAGAGCAAGCTAGATGCTACCAGGCTTTTTTTTTTTCTGCCATATACTTCTATACAGTATATACATACATGCTGGATCAGAGCTGACCCATTTCACCATTATTTTACAACATCTAGTACTGACTGATAATTCAAGTTATTATCCCTCAGTAGAGTAAGGGAAAAAAGGCAAATAAAATGTCAGGTGCACTATGAGTTATTCTAAAACATTTAGCAAATATAATGATCTTGAAGTTACCTTCCTTTCATTTTCATCAAGTATTTCAGCAATCCTCCTGAATTGCTTAAGTCAATTAGACATCTAACTTACACTGCAAGCATTTTTTGTCTTACAGAAGACAGAAGAAGTGGGTAAGCTAATGATCTACAGGAAGAATTGTTTGAGAATTACATGGATAAAGAGAAGGTACTTAAAAATATACATCTCTTCAATACATACTTTAAAATACCAGTATCTTAGCAATTTTTTTCAAGAAAATAAAAATAATTGCTCCATGAAATCACAAACACATGAGGCACCTCAAACTGATGCTATTAGCAGTTATTTAATATTGTCATGATCTCACAGTCATAAGACACATCATAATCCTTTCATTAACCCTAGCAAAGATTTTTTTTTTCCTTTCTAGATAGACATAAGTCTTGGATCCATAAATATCTATTTATATATAGGGAGAGAAAACAATAAAGTCATAAAAAAATTACTTTGTAACACTAAATCTGCTGGAGGGCAACAGAAAATCCTATTTTCTTTCAGTATATGAAATTACCGTATGTGCTTTATCAAATATCTGTTTCAAATTACTTTGTAATATACATATTTTAAAGTGAGAATATTGCTTAGCTGTGCATCATGGTTTCCTATTTTAAAGATTTTTTTTCTTAATATATGTGTTATGTATATACATTACTCTCATCAACAAGTTAAAATTTAGGCAGAAAAAAACCCCAATACCATTAGTGCACTAGCCATTCCAAGTTATAGAACCACTTTGAAACAAATGTTTTGTAGTCAATAAATGAATAAATAAAGGCTGCTTTATGTTGCATTATATGTTTTTGGGGATAGTCCAGATTGTCTTCAGCTGAGGTGGCTGTTTATTTTCTGGTTGTAACCATCTTTTTCAATAATCAATTGCTTCTGAGGCTATTCCCATTAAACACCAAAATCGGAGTCTCCAAATTGATAAAGTTGCTGAAATCATTTTCAGGAAAAAAAAAAAAAAGATTTCTAGATAGAGATTTAGAAAGGATTAACAAAGCAGAACATTACTTTCAGCCATTATTGTGACAGACAGTTTCATTAGAGGGGAGGAGAATAGCCCGGGGATATCTAGAAAGCTTGAGTCAGTCTTGATTCTATTTAATGCTCTTAATGTTMAACAAATCTCTATATGAGAGCATCACAGCAGTGACAGGTCACAAGTTAGTTCTCTACCTCTTTTTCTTGCCTAAAACCCCCACTGGGAGGAAACATAAGCCTTGGTAGAGGCAGTAACCCTTTAAATCTGTATTTTGGKACGGCACTTTTCCAGCTTTCCAAGAAAGTACAGACGAGGAGCAGGTTACAGAGTCCAAGGACGCATTTTCACACCTTGATAGTAGGCAGAACTACTCTGTTACCTGCCGACACTGGCTCTTGCCCACCKCTGCTCCTGTGCCAGCCCACAGAGCTGGTTGCTTCACTGAGGAGAGCTGAAGAGGCCCRAGGGTCTCGGGTCAGATGAGGGGAGCACTGGGTGAGGGCGGGGTGAAAACACCTTGCATCGGCATTACTGCCAACCTACCAGGAAATGCATCTCCACCGTTAACTCTCTGCTGCAGTATTAGAAGGGACTTAGGCTATGATTTGAGTAGATTTTAATGAAAAAGGAAGCACTAGCACAGAGGTCAGAAAGGAGCCCTTCTTCCCTGGGCTGCTGTGGTGCTCGCACAGGAGCAGGAGAGGGAATTGCTCTGGCCAACCCTCAACTCTGTTCAGGGCCCGGAGCCAGCTACAACCTGCCACTTGCTGCTCAAGCTTCAATGCGAGGCAGGGAGGCSCTGAGGGCACAGAGAGCAGAGAGGTGCATGGGAGCAGGGGGTCCTCTCTCCCTCTGGTTGCCTCAGGCTTATTTTTAAGCTGAATCAGGTCCCTGGGCTGATCTCGGGTGGCTTCCCGCACTCTCATGGATGGGGGTGGTTCCCAAACCCCCAAGCAACCAAATAGACACTGCAGAGGTGGTGGGGTGGGTGGCATGTAAGATACTGTAAAACGTGGTGTAAAATGTGGCCTTGGGTCAGTTGGTTTCTGGAATTACACAAGCAGCCATAAACACAGTGTATTTTATGTGTCTGCTATGTGGGCAGATGTCTTTCTCCAGGAAGGAAAGCTAAAAGCATAGTGGAAATACAACAGTAACAAGAGGAGAAATTATGAGCAGAGCATCATTGGAGGCAGCAAACCTCACCTGATTTGCTTTCCAAGGTCCCTTGGAGCTCAATGTGCTCAGGCAAGAGCCACAAGCTCAGTGATATATTCAAAGCAGGGGATATTCGTAGCACATTTTTACAGTCCAATTTGCACTCTCTTACAAGTTTTTGCTTGGGTAATATATTGCTTTTGCTTCATTGCCAAGTTTGCAATGTGCATTTTTATACCAGGTATATACTTTAGCTTGAGAATTGTCAGGGTAATTCTYGCAACTGAGGAAGCAGCAATTGCTGATCTGGACACCTGAAAGACATGGGAAGCCACTAGGCACATGAGCAACTCATTAGATCTTGGCAGAGGTGAAGCTTCTTCCATTTTTTAAGAGATTAGATCTTCTGTAACAGTCAGAGACAAGGAGAATGAAAATATATCTAGCTCTTATTAAGCTAAGTTTGAAAAGAAATGCAGATCAGTAGAAAGGGTCAGACAATTTTTGTCTAATTGCTCTTTCATGGAAAGGATGACTTTGCAAAAAAAAAAGAAAATCTTCTAAATAGAGATGATTCAGTAGCTTTAACAACCTCTGTGAAAATATTTCAAAACTGCTGAAAAGAGATTTCTCAGTATTTTTCAGAAGAAAGTTTTGAAGAAAAGGGTTTTTTATTCATTCATCTGTTAACATCAGGACCAAAAGTGCAATGAAATGCTTTGGTTCAAATAATATCCCTCCCATCAATGCAAAGTTTATTTATTCTTATTTTGTTTCATGAGAGAGGTTAATATTTAAGATCCACTCTCTTTAAAATAGCCTACTGCAAACATACCCACAGAGATATTACTACTAGAAACAGAAGCACTGAAAACTTAACCAAACTGGCATTTGAGCTTACATGCTTAGTTTTGGGAGTATAGGCTGGAACACCCAGCAAATACTACTCRAAGCCATAGTTTGAGGCTGCCACTCACCAACAGGAAGGCAGTGTTACCTCTTTTTTTATTTTCTTCACAACTGATAAGACATACAATGAGACATACACGCTCTTATAACACCCACTCATAGAAAGTAGAAGCTGAAGATTTGCCTCATAATCTCTGATGGATGTTTAACAGATTTGACAGATTTCATGAGTTTTCTTGGGATTTGCTTGTTGTAATCTGGCTTCTGTTCTATTTTACAACCTGAAATAAGGAGCAAATGGCATATGTTCTGTTCCTGTCACTGGGATTTACTTGACAAGGCATCAAAACAAGCAGGTTTTCCCAGTAGTAGAGGCAGTTTTGTCAATTTAAAGTCTTCTATTACATAGCTGTCTATTTTCATTAGCTTTTTACTCTCAGGGGTTCTAGTTTTGTTTTGTTCTGTTTTTWGTTTGCTTGTTTGTTTTTGTATGTTTGTTTGTTTCTGAAATATTCTGTTTCTTTGACAATCATTCCAAATAATGTCTGGAAAAATACTTAACTATTTCTCCAGGCTCTGTAGGAAATTCATTCAGGCAGTGTGTGTGATRCTAACAGTAGTGTACCTGCCTCAGATCTCTGAGGTAACCATTTGCCAAAGACTAGCTGTAACTTCTATTATTTATTTACTATAGTCAGCAACTTACTTCCTGGAGTAAAACAAAGTATCTCCATGCTTGCCCTGCATTATGCTTCCCTTATGGACTATAGCAACCAGAAAAGAATAAGTTCTAAATAAACTGTTAAAACAAGTGAACCATGCACAGAATGGAATATTATTACCAAAAAGTTCTCATGCAGGTTTACTACATATGTAGTTAGTCATGGCATTATAATAAATGAACGTGTCTTCCTTTCAGTAAGTGAAACAGCTGCGAGTAGGCTTGCTGTTAAACCACACAGAAGAGGAGATGAACTCTTTCAGTTCCAGATGCACTGATGGATTTCTCCCACCTTCACTTACGACACATACTTTGYTCTGTGTAAAACACATCCAAGTCTGGTTCAWAATGATACACTGACTGCCACCCCCAGGAGGGAATCCCTACTTGCAATTGCAAAAGTGATCTTATTTCATCTCACTGTAGGTTCTTTATTGCACTACCACATTCCATGCCCAGCTGTAAATCACAAGCTTGAAACAAGGAATCTTGGTCTTGGGGATMATCTGTCTTGTCAGTAATACAGTTTCACTTGACATATGGCATGGGGACAGGAAGGGATATGGCTCATCTTGTGCTAGTCTCCTTAGAGAACATCTGTGTCACTACAAGCTTTGGGGTCCCCAGCAAGGGGACAGCAGTGTGATCTGGGGATTGTTACTGATACAGTTACCCCTTTGGATTTGTTACAGCTGTCAAGCTCCGAGGAGACTCATAAAGCTGCTGGGATCAACTCTTCTAAGGGCAGCCCTGACTACATGCGACAGAGCTGTGTTGTTTGGGGCCAGAGCTGGAAGAAAACTGCTCACAAGAGAGGGTCACCCTCAGCCCCAACTTCTTCTACAGGAATGTGGGCCCTGGACACTCACCTCATGTGAGAGGGATATGATCTTCACTCAGTTCTGCTGGAGTTGGAAATCTACCATACCTTTTCAGTCTCATCCAGCAACTGCCATGCAGACCAGCCCAAACATACTGAAGCAATGCAAATTAAAATTACAGTCTCTATTTTGACTGTTTCCTCAGAATTAAACAGGATTGACTGGATGATTGGCCCAATTACACAATTACACAATTTAAAATAAATCCTAAGAGTGTTTTGCAGCAAAGTAGAGGGTGTTTAAGAAAGCAAAAGCAAAAAGRAAAAAACAAAAAATATTTCTTGAGAGCAGCTATGAGCATTTTCATTAAGAAGAATATGTATCCCGTATCTGCTAGGCTGCACGGAGTTTGTATACAAAAGAATTCAGTCCACTACTTTTAAGAGAGAGTTAATCTGAGAGGTCTAGTTTCTTTGAGTCACTGTGTAGCAGGACTTGTCAAAGGGTTTAATGCTTTAACCATGTATTGCAAAGAGACAAAAGCAGAACTGAAGGAGAAGGAAAGCTGGAAACCTTTTCTGAAGGCTGCAGATTCATCCTAGGATTGAATAACAGTGCTGCAAGGGTATGTGCAAAGAGCACTACTGCATGTGGAGAAATAACTGGCAGAGCACACTGATAAAAAGGGTAACCAGGGAGAAATAATTGAATAGATATTAAATAAAGAGCCTCTAACCCTAGAGCAAAAAACAAGGATTAATAGAGTTGTTCATTATTTAGGTTCTTGGGTTCACATAAGGGATTTATTTTTAGAAAACACACAAAAATGAAAGGCCTTTCTGCTATAATTAAAATACTTAAGATTAAGCATACTAGCTTAATACTGCTAACACTTAATTTAACCATTCTCTACATTTTTTATAGCATCGTAAAAGATTTGCTGGAAAAGTTCAAAATATACTAATAGATAACCTAGTCAACTTGTAAAAAGATCAGAATCTAAAAAGGACAGATCCTTGTCCTTTACCTAGCTTAAGCCAAATTGGTCGACTGAAAGCAAAAAACAAGGGGCATGAATTGAAGTATTATACTTGTGCATTCCAGGAGCAGTAGAAGAGATGGGATCTGCGGGAGGACTTGTAGCTCCAGCATGCAGTAGAATAAACTAGCTCCTTTCTGCTTTATTTATTTGGCAAAGATTGCATCTATTCTGTGAATGCAAGAAGAGCCACATGAGACTTGAGTTAATATCATTTATTAAGACATTGACATAAAACACCACCTCCCTTCCTTCACATTTTGATCAAGTTTGATTTTATTTACTAAATTAATAATTAATTTAATACTCTCATATGCTCAGAACTTGTTTACACTGCTTCATGCGAAAGCTTCAAATGTACTAAAGGGGAAGTTCATTGCTTTTTATTTATAATTATCAGTGACAAAAAAAGATCTTAGACAAGAGCAGAAGAGAGTGGGAAATGATCAACTCATCCTCTGTTTTTGCAGCTACTACAAAGAGGCATGTGATGGTTTTGGATCCAGTTCAACTGCCATTCATCTCTATAGGAATCTTTCTATTGACTCTAAGAGGAGCATCATGAAGTTCTTTTTAACCTCCAGATAACTGAAGTGTACACAGGCTTTGTTTTCTCTATTTCCAGCATCCAACTTTATGCCTTATTTTCTTATTTTCTGATGTTTCTCTGCTCTCCTTCTTAATATAATCTATGGGTCCTTGATTCTTTACCCATATGTTCTACCTCCTTCCTCATCAAAAATCACTTTCCACATAATCCTTCCAGCAATAAACCTTTAATCTTTTGCAAATTAATATGAAAGAATACACATACATAATTTTTACTTTCATATTTCTTACTTTCACATTCTTGAATTTGTGCATGAGGTATTTTAAACTTGGACATAAAGCTGAAATTAAAAATATTAAAACAAATGACTTGCATCCTCTCATCCATTCTACTGCATTCATAGAAGTTATTCCATTACCATATAAAAATCTCAGTCCTTGGCGCCTGTCCTTGGCTGSTTGAAAAATACAATGAGGAGTTCCTCCTGGCATCATTTGCTGCTCTGTTTTTCTTCACCTGTGTACTCCACATGGTGATCATGCCTAAGACAATGTGTTTTAGGTAGTAGCATATGTGCCTCCCTATACTGCTGAAGTCAGGCTCATACAAGGGAGATGATAAAAGAAAAATAAAAACTGGGGTCACTGGAGAGGCACTCAGAAGAAAGCAAGCAAGAGTGAGCATGGCATAATAGAGGAGAACAGGCAGGGAATGAACCAAGGAATCCAGATGCTTTGTTGCTATTTTTGTCTTGTAGATGTTTAAAGTAAACTACAGAAATAGTCTGACTCAGAAATCCTCCTTATCCCACAAATTCCCTTTTTCATTSACTCATTCAGGGACATTGCATCTTTGTGGCTACAGCGTTTCTCTCCCCTCCTTGCACATTGCTGCAACGGCTCCATGTTCCTCGTGGCTGATCAACAGAGATCCAACAAGACAGCTGATTAAATCCTCTCCTTGCCCTACACTATTTGCTGTGGTTTATTATTTAACATTTCATGTGTCAGGTGTACAGCTGATATGACAAAAACAATGGAAGAAAGAACTTAGGCAGATGACTGGGTGAAGTGAAGCAGTACACTGTGAGTGCCCCCATACAGGAAGGAAATATGCTTAATATAATATCTTTTCCTAATAAAAACTAAACATAGACTATTATTTATATAATTGAGGAAACCCAAAAAGTATGAAATAAAGAATGTGAGATTTTAAAGAAACCTCAAAAAATGAACATAATGGTAAATACAAAAAAAATGCTGTCTCTTATGTGTTTTATTTAATTAAAAAGGCAGTGAAACTAGATGAAGTGTTTCCATTTCAGTGCTATTACATGAGAATGTCTCTAATATAGACAGACCTTACTCTAAGACTGTAACTTTGTAATTTATATGAAATAATATATACAAATAATTTATACAAAAGCAATATTATGTTTTTGGTGTTATTTCACCACGTGACTTTCCAGTCAAAATTGTAACAGATCATAGGAAAATTCCTTAATTAAAAGATTCAGCAGTTGAAAGATGCTACAAATGCAAAGCAGAAATAAAAGCATGTTTCTAATCACAAGGATAATTACTCTAGGAGCAGGTTTTATTCTTTAAGACTTCTTTTTCTCAAGAAATCTCCTGTCTCCTCCCTTGACGCAGAAACTCAGAGTTACCATCATGAGTTTGCCAAGGTAGAGATACTTGCAAGCTCACAAATGCTTAGAAATGTTTCTAGCATTCCTAAGGTCCTGCAGTTGTGAAGATGCCTCCCCTGCACTGTCTTCAGCTCATGTGAGAAGAATCCTCTGTTTTCCCAGGACACATGGGTATGGCTGGAGAAAATCAGCTCAGGTGAAAATCCAGTATTTGGGAGTTGTAAGCCAAGCTCATTCCTTGTCTCCACTTTATCTTTAGAATATCCTTAAGTCAGTAGATTTTAAGAGAGGAGTTCATCCTGAACCATATTTTTTGAGTTGCTATTTTCCAAACTGCTGGTCCCTCAACGCACTTCACTTTGGATCAAAATGTGCAGCAAACTCTGTTGAGGCACCCCGGTGTGGCCAAGTTGTGTTGTCACAACCAGTCAGTGGGCTGGAGCCCAGCACATTCCGGCCTGTGGCTCCTCAGAGCTGCTCATTCTTGTGAGTCAGTAAACACTGGCGGCCTTTCCCAAGCAAGCAGCATTAACAAACCTGCACTGCACCTGCTCCGCTGTACTTCATAGACACCTTTGGCAATGAAGGCGATAAATGGTTTACCCAGTCCCCAYCTGAACTAAGCAGAATCTTATCTTTGCTTTCCTGGCCAGAGACACCCGGCTGAATGTGAACATGAATATTTCCAGATCTTACAGTCTCTCCTATGCAGGCAGAAGAAATTGCCCGAAATTGAACCCGTATCACTCTCTCTTGACAAAGTATTTAACTGAAGCATCATACTGATGCTCAATCTGTGTGGTTTCCTTACTGTGGTGATATTAACTTAGCAAAAAGAAAATCAGTTTGAAGTGTCTTTCTTGCTTTTTTATTATTAAAATATTCCTCTCAGTTATTTTCTAGCCTTCGGCAGTTCCATTTTTTTGCTAGCCTGCTGCATGCAGTAGCTCCTCAGTTACCATGACACCCACTAATGTGCAAAAGACTAGAGTCTAAGAACAGAAAACAGTCAAGTCACATGAGAAGATGGACAAGTTGTCAAGAAGATAAGGCTAAAGAGCATATAAATGTTTCTCAGTTGATGCAACTCCAATGAAGTCAGAATTATAAATATCTCTATGCCTCAGTAAATATCCTCAAAGGAGTGAAGAGTTTACCTGCAGCTTGCAGTGCAGTGTTGCAATAAATGTTTTGCTACAGATACTTTCTAGCTTGCATAGAATAATTTGAAGCAAGACAAATCAGAGTGCAATGATTCTGGGTATACAACATATAACTGTCTTTTTTTTTTTTTCCCTCCTCGTTTTGCTGTTCCTGACACACTGAAAMCTTAAAGGACCTGATTTCAAGCTACACCAAATATCCAGACATTTAATAATAATTCCATACTGCCACATCCCATTTGCCTTATTTCAAGCCCAGCCATGGCTCAGAGGTACCAGTGAGCTAGCTGACAGCACTTTTGTTTTCAATTTCCCTTTCATTGAACTACAGACTTCCTCTCTCCTAAAGAATTAGGAGCCTCGGAAGAATGATCCAGAAATGGCCCCATTCTAGAGCAAGCCCACAGAAAGACTCAGCATAGGGATATGCCTAATTTTGTGTTCAGCCCTTCATTAGAATAAAACAAAACAGTTAAAAAAGTTACAAACAAAACAAGTTAAAACCTGCTACGAGAATACAGGAGAAAGAAAAAAATGATAAACSTGTTTTCAGCATTCACACTGAATGGCTACTTTCCAACCCAACATTCTGCTTATTAAGAGCTCTCTCCGAGGCATTTGATGTTTCCAGGCACCRTCTGAGGTCAAAGTGCCATAAAAAGCCACTATTGAAGGTTGAGGCAGCACAAGGCTCCATCCTGCACATTGCACTGGGTGGTCACTGCCACAWGCCTCAGCATCACCCTGCTGCTTTCCTCAGGCAAGAGCCCTTAGGCAAAGAGCCTTGGTTTTCCTTCTGTGGTTGTTTCTATATGGAAGCTAGTGCTGCTGACCCCAGAGCATAAGGASCCAGGAACAGAGAGATGTGGCAGTACCGCTTGACATGTAAGAGGGCCACATCGAGACAAATTGGGGTGGTCGAGGTCACGCTAGGTGAGACTCAACACAAGCAAACATTTCTAGGGCTAGGTTGAAGAGCTCCCAAGAGCTAAGACAAGACCTGTTAGTGCAGGTCATTGCTAGCTGRTTCGGATGAAGGACAATTTGAAGGGCAGGTTTTGCTGTCACAGCATAAAGTCTAAAAGTTAGGCACTGCCTTGCCTGGATTTTGGGCACCTGAATTCTTCAGGGCTCTGATTTTTAGCATCTGACTAAGATTGTATAGCAAGTTTGTTGCTGATGAGGAAGTAGAAACTGAGAGAGGTTTCAAGCATTCAGTGTTGCCAAATGTTGTTTTTCTTTGCATTCAGTTTGGTAGATCAATTCTTTTCTTAAAGGCAGAAGTGGCTGACATTCCAGTGCTGATCTTCACKTAAACAGTGACTCCAAATTATGGCTATTAGGAATCAGATTTAAATAATGAAATTCATATCACGAGGGAGTTATTCTGAAACAGACTTCAGGACTTCATCAGAGAAAGTCTAATGCATTAACRCACTAGGTTTCTCATATTAGAATTGTCATAGATGCATCTCACTGAAACATGCTGTAGTTACTTGTCATAAAAATGACAGACAAGATTGTAATCTATTTCAAGCAATGCAAGACTGATGATAAAAAAAAGATAAGTAGGAAAATATGTCATTAAGCAATTTCCTCATCGGGTTCAGTATCTTGACACTGACCATGAAAAGTATCTGCTGCTTGAAGGGGCAAATCCTCATACATTATATCTAGATTCTCTCTATGTATAGTGATAAAAAATCCTCCTGGGTTCCTGTAATTATTGTAAAGCATCGGATTTAATAATCTAATTACAAACTSAATACAGTTACTTAAAAATTCCAACTTATCCTATACAAGTTAAACAATTATCATCTTTTATTATTCAACAGGATTTTTAAAGTGAACTAATATTGCTGCAATACTTTAAACAGAAAAATATTTATAGCTGTTCTGTAACAATGCTGAACAGCAAAGCTGAATTCTGCAGATAGTTTGCTGAATTCCTCTGTAATCCTCTGTATGTTACTCGCACATAGCATCTACAGAGTTTTACTCAGTACAGAGAGGTAAGACAAAGAAAGTGAATTATTTGGTTTTTGGTTATGTTGTTTAGCTTTCGGGAACTACAGCTACAAATTTCAGATATAAACAAATACTTATGAAATCAATATGTAATTCATCATGTATTGCAAGACATTTTTGAAAATACAGTAACAAAAAACAAACAAACAAAACAAAGCAGTGCCTATGGACTAAAAGTACTGAAAGAAATATGGAAGTGAAACTAAAAGTATATTGCTGTTTCAAAACAAATTTGAATTTCATGACAGAAACCTCTTCCCACCATGACAGTCATTCAGTCTGGAATATCAAGTGCATACGGATGTCAGAAATACTTAAAATACAAATGACAGACAGGAGAAAACGAACCAATTTTTATATCTTCCCTTGTGCTGTAAAGCAAAAGTTTTGAAATACCCGCTCTTCTGCCTGATACATTACAAGATCAGGCTGTATTTGTCTTGGAAAGTTTTATGGCAGCAGTGGGACAGGTMAGATTTTGATGACACCACAAGAAAAAATTGATTGCCTTTTTTTAAATAGGTGACATCCCATTGTTAAGGTCAATGTGACTTCTGTTATCTCTTTAGAAACTCTTTAGGTCTCTTTCATATATGCTTTAGCAATMATTTAACAGAAATGACTGAAGCTTTGGTGAGACTATCTGAAACACAAGCTCCCCAAATGCTAGCTTTGATAAGAAGCTCACTTTCAGAATTTCCCACTCCTTTGGCCACTCATTCCCCTTGGCCTCAGTGTACTCAGGCTCCCAGTAGTGTTCCCATAGTTATTTTTAGTGTCTCATACTAGAAAGTAGAGGAGGAAAAAAGGACTAGATAGCTGACTAAGCTTAAAAATAATCTTCCTTAAAAGGAGTTATTTCTGATCTGTTTTTCATTAGGGTTCCACAAGACTCTTCTATCTCAGTCACAGAGTGGGACAAGGCTTTGTGGCATGGATGTGAGAGGGAGTAGTGTGTCATGCCTGGAGCCATCTCCATGAAGCCAGCRTGGAGGGGAGCTGCAGCCAACCTCTCTGTACTCTGTCCACTGCAAGTGCCTTGAGRAAAGCCCAGCTTGTGCTTCTGAAGCCTCCGCCAAGTCAGCAGGCAATACTAAGGAAGACCTGATATTTTAGAGAGATGCCAAGCTGGTTCTGAGATTTCAAGATACTTTTAAGGCTTGTCATTTCTTAAACAAAAAGCCCCATCTGCAGCAACTGCTTGGGCCTTTTCAAGCTGTCTAATTTGGCAGATCAGACAGTAAAATGGTGGCTTTATTATTGTTAGTAACATTTAAAAAACTTTGCAAGGCCACAGGCTTGTTTAGCAACAATTGTTTGGTAGCMTAAGGGCTTTGTATGCAGCATTATCAGCAGGACAAGTTGGAGGTCTGAGGGATGGTTCCTGCTGCAAGGCAGGGTCTGGCAAGGAGGGGAGCAGTGCAGTCTGCTGAGCTGTGCCTGGCCAGGCTCTGCACGCTCAGCCTGTGCGTTCATGGTCTTCTGTATCACCTCATATGCAACAGTTCTTTTTCACCTAAAAATCATAGTTGCAGCACAAGCAGCATTAGGAACTACTGTGAATATTTTCTCAGCTCTATCAACTGCTTTCAGTTTTGTGTCAATTAGTCATGCTCCCAGGAGTTCTGAAAGGCATAGTGGTGAACAAGCCGGCGAAGTTGGAGAACTATTCGAGCTCTCAATATTCACACAGCTCTTCTCCTATTTTAACTGCACACATCTTTCTATGAATAATTTGGGTCTTGAGGTTTCCTTCTGAATTAGAGAAAGTTTTATTGCATGGCAGCCTTTTGAGCAATATTGAAGATAATTGAGGAGACTTTCTGAGTGAGCCATTCTGTCTGTTCAGTTGTTTTCTAGTATTGCTTATGCCAAGGGGCTTTTTTTTTTTTTTTTTCCAAAATATGTGCAGAGTCATTACTTTGCTTAATAGAAACTGTGAAAGAACTATCATTTTGACCATAGCTGAAGAAGATATATTGTGTTATCTTGCTTTTTACAAGCTTATTACATGGTTCAAATCCATTATACTCATGAAGCTACAATAAATATTTGACCCATGAGTGGTAGAAGGGAATTGATTCTTATTCCCTCCTCCCTAGTTACCTAACTTCGAATGACAAGCAACTTAATCTTCTAATACTTAACAGCCTCTGATTATGGCAGTTAATATTACCCTCAGGAATACCAGCTTTTAGTCAAGAAGGTGTGGTAACACCTTGCTAATGAGAACCATATTTAAGGATCCTCTTGCTAATAGTTCAATTCCCATAAACTAGTTCATTTTTAAAAATAAATTTTGCTTCTATAATGTCAGAGTCAGTAGCAAGGTCCAAAGATATATAATTCCTGTAAATTCTGAGAACTTGTTTAGTACTGCTTATGAATATCCTGAAATTGCCTTCAGCTCTCCTACTTGGGCAGCTGGGCCTAACTTACTGCCAATAAGCAAMTGCCTTCAGGTTGGTTTCCTCTATTAAAACTTGTAAAGCACTTTCCATTACAACACATAGCCCCCCACAAAACAAAAACATTTTATCTGAAAGTGATAGGGTATMAAAAATGTGTTGATTTCCTTTTTCTTTCTTTTTTTTTGTCTATTTCAAGACCATCTTTCATATCTGTGCACATATATTTTTAAGAGATGATGCACTGAAATACTGTATTATAAAATGTAACTTTTTGGGAGATCTGCTTTTGGTCTAAGTAATATGACCAAACAAAAAGTTAATTGCATTGCAGAACAGGAAACTACCAGATAGTTTTTGAAATAAAGATGATACAGGTAGTCAAATTTAAGTCCAAATATGAATCTTATATTTTATAGAATTACCATCAAGGAGGTAGACAAGAAATTCATGAAAGTTCTGAAATGTCCTGTTACATGGTATGCAAGGCTAAGATCAATCTGTAGCAGGAAAGAGCAGTGTTACTAAGATACATTTCCACAGTGGTTTTGTATGAACTTTTGTTTGATGGTATTGTAAATGGTTTAGATATTACAACTATGACTCAGTTATTTCCAATACTGGTGGAAACCTTATTAGGATTTACTCCCACCAAACCTGCCTTGGTTACCGTGACAGTTAAATTATCACGGCTAAGTATAGATCACAAAAGGAAGGTTCCCTCACTTTCAAGTTCAAGCACATACTTACACAAATACTATAAATAGGCTACTGTTTTGTAAACTAATGCTCTTTAGAGCCACAGAATAGATGCTCTCTCATGGGAATATTCTGTGTTCCCTCTGTGGCTTTTATGGAAACAAGCAGCTGCTATTCAATAGATATCTAAACCGTTTTTTTATTACTATTCATTTCAGAGYCAATAAAAGCAAGAGACTGAAAGACAACTCTTGCTAGTAGTGAGTGTTCAGGCAAGCTTCCCTGTGTAGCTCTGCCACAACACTAATGTGTAATAGCCTTCCCATGTCTCTCCTGATTTCTCCAAGCTACTGGTAATTTTAAGTAAGATTCTAGTACTGTTTTAAATCTATTATACCTATAGCCTTGGTYGACCTGGCAGGCCTTGTCTATGCTCTGATATTGATTTGTAGAACATTCAGAAATATATTCACTTGAATGTGATCAAGTTTGTTAATAAAAGGGATGAAGTTAAATATCTGCTTGTGAGGTAGCTAAGATTAAGTAATTAGCTCTGCAGTGCTGTACAGATATGAAAAACTTGAGATCTCTTCTAAACATTTCATAAATCCAGTGTTTYGGGGTATTTTTTAAAGCTGTCTTTTAAAGATACAATTTTGCATGAAGAGTTTAACACACTATAAAGAAAAAAATCCTGCAGCCATCTTGTAAAATAAACAAATCTACATATCAATATGTAATACGTTCATGCCAAACTAGTTTTAACTAGAATTATATTTGCATTAATCTATAACCAGACATGCAAAGATAATTAACCCTATCATTAAACCTAGTATATTTAAACAAACAAACCTTAGCTAGACTTCTCAGTGACTTCACTCTTACTTTAGAAGTTACACATGCCAAGAGAATCAAGGTACCTATAACAGACTTTGCACAAATAGAGAAGGAGWTTGGAAAAAAAGAAAGGTGTTGCACTGTGCCAGCTTTGTAACTGTTGAAAAACTGGACTTTCCTGATTCAGGCTAAGAATTCACAAACTCTTCCAGATATTTCTTCTGTGAAATCTCTATTTAGATTTCCATAGCTAAGGATGGTGTTGCCAACAAGACCTATGGTTTGAGACTGTAATTTCGTGTTAATGAGATCACCTGCACTATGAGCTTCATGAGCTGCTTCTCTTACAGCAACTTACTGTAGCTTTACTGAAGTAAGTGTGATCCTGGTTCTGATATAGTTACTGGCTAAACTTTCATTGATGGTGGCTGAAGCAAATTTGATCTCAGTCTCCCAAGCAGTGCCATTATACACAGGTCCCGGGTCCATGAATATCAGCCTTATTTGATTTATTTGTCTTGGAAATTTCTTTCTTTTGTAGACCTYCAGTTTACAACTGAGAAGGACCAAGTGCCAGGCTATTACCTCTCTTGAAAATGAGGACTTGGCTTTTTTTTTCCCCTTCCCTTTACCCATTTCTTTTGTTGAACAGAAAGCTTATGTCAAAAGTTTGATTGAGCTTARTATACTCATGAGGTTATGTTTCCTATATGAATGAATGAGGACAAAAGATGATTTTCATTCTTGCCTCCTTACTGCCTTTTCTATTGCACCTTCTTAATTTCATTCAAATGCAATAGGTTCTGTCTACATCCATTATTTTATTGGCTAACTCAAGTGCAACCTGCTTGCACACAGCTTTACAATACTCAGTAGAATCACTGGAAATTTTGAATTATTCCTTGACAGTGACTCTAAAGAAATTCTTGAAAARAAGAGCGGGAAAATAGAAATGRAACAATTGTCTGGCTACTGGGATGAAGCAAGTTTCTGCCTACCACACGGGCATCTAAAATGACCTTCTCAAGGTCTTAAGGGCCAGCAGTTTGATTTGTTAGSAACTAGGGGTACTGTGACTCTGCTAAGAAGAAGCAGCAGCTCTTTGGTTTTTTAAGTTAAGTTTGCCACATSCTCACATGAAGCATACAGCATGTTTCATACCATTTATCAAGTGGAGCAGGCACAGAGAACCTATACTCATTTCATATTCAAACTCATTAAGATTAGTAGATTGAAGATGACAGTTTTGAAAACCTCTGTGCAACATACATACTCCAACAAATTGGGCAAATCTATATCAATCTATACTTCACTAATCTATACTTCACTAACAACAAGGGGTTGAGTTCTGCTCCSTTTTTCACTTTGATATTTGCCTGTTCTGCTACCTTCTGTCTATTACACAGATTTGTTTTCCCACCTAGTGGAGCAGGCTGTGATTAGGACAGCTGCCCCATGGGACATCCCCTGACTCACTTCTACTTTTATGGTGGGACAGGACAGCATTTTTTTGTGGGGGGAGAGGAAGGATCCCAGGCCTGGAGAGGCCCTACTCGGCAAGTCCAGGCTTTATGCCCAGTGGACTTCTGCTACCAGGAGTCTTGTTAAGGGGCTGATACCTTAGACAGAAACCTTGCCTCAGAAACCCTGCCCTCTCACAAGGTCTCCTTGCATTGYACCACCCGTGACGTCAACATATGGGCAACCCACGTTTACCTTCAAAAATTCTCACCTCTAGAGTCTCAGATGTTTSCAGGTTACAGAGGCTCAAAAGTCCRTCTGCGATGGTAGTCAGTCCCTATCCTCAGTTGTGGAAGTGGAGTGATGTACAGCAAGGCAAGCCACTTGGATATACCTGCATGTAAATACATAGCGGTAAACAGTCTTGAAAATGACATGAGTTTAAGTCAGATTAGTATAATCATTCTAAACCTTTGCACAGAACGCCTCTCTGAGAACTAACTTGATTTGGGTTCATGTTCTCCCATACAGAGAAATTCTTTATGCTTTGCTTTATCTCCAAACAGTACTTCAAGCTCACAAAATTTATGACAGATATCTTAAAACCGGAAATATAGGCAAAGGAATCAGCCTAAAAAACCCCCAGTGTTTTGATATATGAACGTGCTCCTTTCATAAGGTTGTTTCATCTTATTATTTATGTAATTTACAACATGATACAGTACAAGATTGGCTTTCCTCTATAAAAATAATAATTTTTCTTAGATTAAGAAAGGGTGTGTTGTCCCTGTACTGGCCAACTCACATTTTYAAATCATCATCTAACTTCTTATGCCTTTTAATATATAATCTTTCCAGTTACCAAGGACAAGTGGATGTTAAATGTATTTCAGGGCAGCTTTCCTATACATACATATTCAGTTTTATAATGAATAACAGACTGCTATCTTACCATTATGCTTAATATCAGCTTAATATAATATATGCTTGCATAGATGGCAGTCCAGMAAGCTTAAAAACACCGTAGGAAGACAATACATGCACATAGACCTCCGGTGTCTATTCAGTCTTTAGGCAAAGCGCAGAAACAATGTTTATTGGGCTCTGTCACTATTTCTTACACTGCAGTAACCCCTGGCAAGTTTTTTTATTTGTGTGTGTGTTCCCACTGGATTATACATAGAAAACAATACAGCTCAGAATAATACATTTCTATTTTTTTGCATTGAGAATAATTTGTATTGAAAGTGCACGCATGGTGYCATTAAGGACTGGCATATGGTAGTGTTAATCTCCCTATTTAGTTTTGCCAATGCATTGATCTGCAGTACTACTGCTATTTTTATCACTACTTTTCAAAGCATAGTCAATCACGACAGTCTTTCCATTAAGGAGTAGGCGATGAAACATTTTAATTTGTGACTAATAAAAAATCAACATTTTCATTAAATCCACATGAGTCTCAGCACTCAATACTGCTCTGTTTCTTGAGCAAYGTGTCTACTGCCAATGATCTATACTGACTAGGCAGCCAACTTCTTGTTTCTCTCCCCTCCTGCCAATCTTTCCAACCCAGGAAATATGTATGACGTGTTACTATCCCAGATAGGTCTGACATATTCATAAAAGTCTTTTTTTTTTTTTTTTTGAATGGTAGGAGGAAAATACTATAACAAAATGGAAAATCAGGGGAATAATTGATATGCCCAAGAGGTAAGAACTAATAATTGCTACATCATCCCAGGCACAGTCATTTAAATAAGGTTCTCCTGGCAGATGATCAGTAAGCGTGCATTCCTTGTTTAGGTTAGGTGATCCTGCAAGTCAGTGCAGAGCCAACAGGACCCAGATCTTCTGACACTTGGCCTGCTGTGGCCACCTTCAGCTGGCAGATAATGATTTCAGGGGCAGGGCAGTGCTGTTCTGAGGGCCTGGACTGTGCTTGTGCTGGAGCTGCGGGGCATGAAATCCCTGGAGGGGAATGAATGCCTATAAAGCACAGAGCGCTGTGGAAGCAGGAGCAAGGCATCAGTCAAGGATGCAAGGTGGAAAGGCATCTGGAGATAGCAGTGGTTCCTCTGTCTCATGATGGTCTTGAAGTGCTGGGAACCGCTGCCCCTCACATATGAGGCTCCTGTGATCCTGATCTGCAGAATAAAATTCTGCCTGMATGCCATCCTTAGCACTGTGTTGAAAGCCAGTGATGGAATCATGGCTAGCATGACTGCTAAGGGCTTTAAAGTGTGTGTGTGTGTGTTGGGGGGGGAGAGTTTTTGAGGCTCAGATGAGCCAACCATCTGTTTTTAAAACACAGGAAGAGAAAAATCATGTAAACAAGGTTAAGACAAAGGATGAGGAAACATCCAGGATAAGATGAGAGACAGTAAGAAGAGGTTACTATAACTGAATGGCAGAAAAAAAAAAAAAAAAGATTCATTTATCATGATTAGACACTGGCTTGGAGTCCAGGCAGAGCAGCTAGAATCTGTTTTCAGTCTCTTCCCTGGAGATACATTAAAATCTCAAAGACTAGCATTCAGAAGCTTGGAAATGCTAGAGTTGTCACATGTGTAACCTTAACTTTGCTTTTGCTTAATTGCTTTATGATAACAACATGATCAAATGCCACTTTTCCCACAGAATCTAACCCTTTCTCAGTGCACAGGCTGGATGTTGTGAGCAGTATGCCATGTACTTAATGAACAGCAAGTAAATATTTTATTTTATCTATGTGTTCAAAGAACATCCTCATATCTTCCAGATCACATATCAAATGAACCCTAGTGGAGCCATTATATAATGCCCACATTCTCATAAATGTTAGATGCTCCTGTAATTATTCTCTTTTTTCTTTTTTTCTTTTTTTGGTTTTGTATTTAGGAAACCAAAGCATACATAACCATTATGTTGATTAATCAATCTGAGACTAACCCAGGGGTGAACAAGTTTGCTACTGGGATAAAAAGGCCCAAGCAGGTAGCAGGAAGGAAAAGATAAGTACTCTTGGTGACTGATAAAGCATCTCTGAAAACACATTCCATCTGAGAATYTGACAAATGGAAAACTACTTTGATAGCAGTGAAAAGGCCACATGTGTCCAATACAAGTTTTGATTTGACTGAGGATTAAGGTTTATTTGCTTTGACTCCTCCATGGCTGGATCTGGCCTACAYATCACTACCATGGCAGCTTGGCTGGGAGCAGGTACGCACCGGTGCCGCATCCCACTAGGCATCCCTTATGCACTGCACCAACAGCTGGAAGATGTACATTGTTAATTACTGTTTCCTCAAATACGATAATGTATGGATAAATCAGTACAGTCACTGGGAGTAGGTGCAAATGCAGATAGCAGGAAGATTGCCTAAAACCTGTTGCTTTGCAAGCAAGTTGTATCAGTGCCAGTACTCACTGTGGCCCAGCTGAAATCTCAGAAGATTCAGATTAAATTAGCAATTTCCTTACTGTCTGATAACATATTAGCTGGAATTTGGGGTTTTCTTTTGTAGTTCTTTCTCAGTCCTGGGTTCTGAAWCAAAATGATTTTTATAGTAGCATATAGCTAGGCAGGATGAATTTAGATTTGAGAGCGGCACAGCTCTTACATATAAAATAAACCAAKACATGGGCACGCCAGTTCCAAGCCTGTGGGAAGGGGGCAATGCGCTGCCTGTTCCTCCTGTCACCACACCAGGGAGCTGAGTTCAGGAGCAGGTTTGACAGGGAACCCTGGTGCGAGGAGGGTTCTGGCTCGCCGCACGGGGCAGCGGGCAGACAACGCAGACTCGCACAAGCGAAGCCAGGCGCTCACCTGCTCCCGCCTCAGCGGCCGTTGGGCAGCGGCCGTTGGGCGGCGGCCGTTGGGCGCGACGCGAGGGCCCGTTGCCATGGCAGCGCCAACGCCCGCCCCGTGGCGGGAGCGCGCGCGCACGTGCGCAGGGAAGCGCTTCGCGCCTTTCGCTGACGTCAGCGAGGTGGAGCAAATGCACCTCCCCCCCGGCCTCCCCGCTCCCTCCGAGTGCGGCTGCGCGTGGCTGGCCCCGCCCTCTAGGCCCCGCCCCCYTGTCCCGGGCTGACCGCGCTACCTGCTCGGCTCCACCTTGGCCCTGCGGCGCGTCATYGCCGCGCGCCGCCGCCGCGAGGGGCGGGGCTTGTTGCCCGGTTACGGCTGTCATCGGCGCGCGCCGCCCGCCCGCTGCCGCCCGCCCGCTCGCCGCCGCCTCCCCCGCCCCCTCCGCCAGGCGCGGTCACCAGCGGACGCCGG
>PTEX01000062.1:1353170-1479249 GCA_003342815.1 Eudromia elegans | reverse complement strand
TTTTTTTTTTTTTTTTTTTTTTTTTTTTTTTGTTTTTGTTTTTAACATTTATGTGTGTCTGGAGCTCAGACTGTGGCTCTGATCTTGCCCCCCAGAGGGCAGGGTCCTGTTGAAGGAAAACCTGTCCTTACAGTCTTCCTTTTATGCACAGTTTTTTCTTTGGAAATGTCTAGATTGATTCTGCAATAGTCATTAGGCTGTTCTGATATTCCCTTTTCCAATTTCTTAGGCTTTTGGTCCTGTATTAATGCTTGTTTTTCTAAAGGGAGGGCTGAAAATGGAAATGTCTATAATACTGCAAATGTGGGAGAGTTCCATGTCACACAAAGTATTGCATTTCAGTTGTGTTCTGGTGTTGGGATTATAGTTAAGAGTTTTAACAGTGGTGAAGGAGTGCTAAGTGCACCAGAAGTACTGAGAATTCTTTTAAAATACTCCTTGTATTCTTAACACAGAGCTATGGTTATTCAGTTGTATTTTTTTTGTTCTGGTAGTTTTTGGCAAGTAAGCTTCTGGAAGACAGGACCTGCAAAGCCCAACTGCATGTTTTTGATGGTTTCTGCTTAACCTTGCCCTCTTTGGCTTTCTGTTTTCGAATGTACATTGACACTGCATTCTCACAGATGCTGCTGGATGCTTTTGGAGYGCACATAGCAGGATAAAGTCTATCATGGTTTTCTACAAGGCAAAACTTCACTTTTAGATCTGATGTAGCATATGGGATCTGCCTGTGCTCCTAGGAGGTTTACATTATTGCTAACTGTAGATGAAAGGATGTTCCTCTCTGTGTGTAAAACGCATCATGTGTTATATGGGATAAAATCTGGTTTGATGGTACCTGCAGTATTCAAAATAGTAGCAGTGTGTTTGGAAGTCAACTGGCTACTTCAGAACAAGCTACTTGTCTTACTGAGTGAATGACAAGCCCAGAACACCACAAATTAGCGCTGAAGTCAATGGGGAAGAAAAGCCTGCAAGTTTATTTACCCAGCTTCCCTTCCTGGTGAGTGCAGACCTCTCAGCTTTGTCACACAGCTCATGTTTGAGAGGTCTGTCACTAACTGTTTTGGTTGCTGCAAAATCTGGTGTCTTGCTAGAGCTATAAATAGTGGATGCATGCTTTTGTTGACTTCTCCATCATCTAAGAAGGTATCTTTGGAAGAGAATATTTTCTCAGCGTTCAAGATAATAACCACTAAATAACGATAACCAAAATTGCAACTTGTGGTTTGGGCCTATCAGGAAAAGGTTGTTCATCTCTTGTAGCAAGTGTGGCAGTGGCCGTGTAGTGCTGCACATTTTAGAATCTGGAGAAGCTCTGACATCTGCGTACTGCCTTTACTAAATGCTGTGTTTTCAGTAGGCAGTGTAACCTGTGGCCATGAGCYAGGCTAGGGCCAGTAAACCTGCCATTTATTTGGTTGTTGTTTATATATATATATTTTTTTTATTCAAATCTTTTGGGCTTCAGCGCAGTAGAAAAGGCCTCTGAATCTGAGATCCAGGGGACATCTTTCTGCACGTAATTCCCAGTGTTTGTTTCTGGATTTTGGTGTGGTGTTTTTTCTGTTGCCATAGCTGAGGAGTATGTCTGCATATCAGCAGTGTTTCTGTGAGTGGGTGGATCACTGGGATGACGGGTACTTTTTCATTAACACAATGTGTGATAGTGACAGTCTTTAGAGAGCTTGAAGGCATCTTCAGCATTTCTTAAAGTGTCCTGAGGCAAAGTCACTGTGTTCTCTTTTGTCAGGAAACTTCTGACACTAACAGTTTGATTCCTTCAAGTCTCATCGGCTGTTCCAGCAAGACGGGTTTTGAAATAATCGATTTGTTCAGGGCAGCATGTTTGGGAACTAAATTTCTTTTAACTTGGTGCTTGCTGGGAAAGCCCTGGGGAGGGAGGCAGTGGTTCTACATGCTCTGCCTTCTCATTAGACATCCTCATGATGGATACTTCAACTTCTCTGTGCAGCTGAGGAGGTGGCAGACGCACAGCTGTGTGACAAGCCTCTGGTGTGAGGGGACATCTGTACCTCTCTGCTTTCATGGCATGCGCTAGCTGTGTTTTAAGGGTAGCAGACAGATTCTCGCTGTCCTGCCTACAGTGCTGCTAAGAGCTCTCCTTGCGAGTCCCCAGCTCCCGGCTCGCCAGGAGCTCTTGTCTCAGCCTCGCTGTCAGACGTGCAACACACACTGCTGCAACTGCCACTTCTTGTTCATGAGATGTGACAGAAAGGCCCTTTAATGCCGCTGTAATTCTAACTGTGCTTTGACATTATGTCTTCAGGAAAGAGATAATACGTGCAAAATAGGTCCTACTAAGAATATTGTATGTGAACTCTCATCCTATATAGGTGCTAATAGACAAGTGTTTGAACCTTTCATTTGAACCTTTCACTCCGCAAAAGTGTGTTTGTGTTGACTGTGTTGATTACGTCCATAGAGGCAGCTCTCTAGCTCTTGTAGATGTTTCACTTGATTTAAGAAGTTTTTTTATACCTGAAACTGCACCAAACCTGTATTCGTTCTTGACACARCTTGCAGTACCAAAAGAACTTAAGCATATGCCATTACATTTGATTTGTCTTCAGGACATTCTGTTTCTTCATTTCAGATTTTGTCTTCTCAGTTTTATAGCTTATTGCCATGGTAAAGCTTGCGTTTTTTTGTTATTGTGTGTCCTTTGCATGCTACTTAGGCTTGACTACTGCAAATCAGGAATTACTTGGTTTCGAAGTAGAAAACAAGTGGGCTGATCTTGATGGACCTTAAGGGTCAAACTTCAGCTCAGCTTGTTTGGTTGTGCCTCGTGTGAGCGCTAGATAACATTCCGGGTGACTCAGGAGCACAGGCAGGATTTTTTCCTGTTTGAAGGATAGGGGTGGGTGGTATCCCATGTCCCTGGGTGGATGTGTGGCAGTCTAGGTGGGGGAGCTACACACTGCAGTTCCTTGCTGGCTACGTAGGAGGTCTGTACAGTCATCCAGCTCAGCTTGCAAGTTGTTTACACGGGCTGTGGGAACCTTTCAAAAGGGGGACTGGGAATGACTGCAAAAACAAAAGCTTATTTGGTGGGACAAAAGAAATGTTAACATTTACGTCCTTCTCACTCCTGCTATGGTGTGTTTATGTTGCGGTGTGATGGAAACAAAATTGAAGAAGTTGCATGMAACCTAAGATTAGAAAAGAATAGTTTAAGTTGAAACATCTTACCCTTCGTATAAATCATCTCCTTCTTTGCAGAGACAAGTTATCTATTTACCTTTGTCCTTGAGGATTCCTGAGATGCATTCACTTGTCCTTTACAGAGGTTGTAGTTCCATTTGGTATCTGATTTGATCTAATAGTGAGCGACTGTTGAAAGGAGTGATTCCGTGTTGTTTCACATGTGCCTGCTTCCCCCCTGGCCTTCACCAAACTTTTTCCTGTAGTGGTTAGAGCTTGATTTGGCTTTTTGTGGCAATTAAAAATGGTAGAAAGCTGACAACACAAAGGGAAGTGAGAAAGGATCTATAAAAAAGCAAAACAGGAGTTGACTCGGTGTGATATGGGATGTGTGTTAGTGCTGCCAAGGAGTGCAGTGGGTGTGTAGAGCTGCGGGGCATCCTCTGGGCACTAGCTGGCCACTAGATTAGCTTAACTGTGCCCTGAAACCTCCTGGCTGTGGTTTGATGACCGCTGAACCCAGCGTGCTGCAGCCACAAGGGTTAACGTGTTGCCCTTGCCTTCCGACACTGCGGCTGTGCCGCACGCTTCCCTGTCTAGCTGCTTGTGAGCCAGCGTGAGTGCTAGAGCTGGCCAGGCCTGTTGCATTAGGGAAGGGTGACATCTCCCCTTTCAGCAGCAAGATGTTCTCAAACCAGATGTCCCACCCCCAGAACTGTTGTCATATATATTGTTCTGTAAACCTTGCATGACAAACCATCATGAACTACTATCAATTCGGCCCACAGAATTGAGCACGCAGTTGATCTTCAAAGGTTTTTCCCTGCAATTCTTATCATGTTACAGTCCTAGCTTTGCCACTCTGGGCAACTAATCCTTTTATTCAGTAGAATTGCACTTAACATGGTAATCAAAGCTAGAGCGCTCAGAAATATTAGTCTTCAAATCTGCTAAACACAACACAAACAAATTGTCCCATGAGCAGCAGAGCTAGCAAAACCAGGTTTCCTGTGGTTTTGGAACCTCTAACTGTTTTATTGCCCCGCTGCAGTCTCTGAGCCCTCATTACTGTCCTCCTATCTCTGTGACTTCCCTCACCTCAATGTATTCAGGCTGCTGCCTGGGTACTACCTTATTCACTGTGTAACCTACCTGTTGTTTTGTTGCCTTGCTGGCGTAAAGGAAACTTGGGCCCTGACTAGTGCAAAGACTGATCTTTGCTGCCTGGCTGATACCAAAGAGGAGAAACTTTCAGATTAAATAATTTTACTGCTTGTGGAGTCGTGAGTTTAAGCTCTGCTTTTCTCTCTGCTTGTTCATTGCCACCTCCTCAAAAGAGTAAGGCCTCTGGTGTCTGTTCCGTTTCTTACTTGACAAAATCACTTTACACTATTAGGTAGAATGTAAGGTACCACCTGATAGCTTTCATTTATGAAACTTTGGGTATTTTGTTATTTCTTCAGATTGGTCTTAAAGTTATTGTTACAGCTTTTTATGCTACTTTCTAGGAGATACAATCCTTTATTATGTTAGCATTTTAGTTAGAGTAATATTTTTGGAACCAAATGCAGAGATCTAAACAATCACTGTGTGGAAATAAATTGTCTCATTAATCAGGAATTTCATAGCAACGTCTTGTGTTATTTGTGAAGTTTTAACCCTGTAATTTAGATGAATATATTCTTGTTATAAAAACTCCAGCTCAGTGAAATATCTTGGATCTTTTTTTCTATGCCTTTTGCTCTGTATTACTTTATTATATTTCTTATTTCATGTTTCTCTACCATTTCTTTTWGATGTCCTGTGGCATCTTGTTTAAAATGATTGTCATCAACTTTTGCTTTTTTCCTGCTCTTTTAGTTTAATCAGTATTTCTAACCATTTTTGACAAGTGTGTTGTCATATAGCCCTTTTCTAACTGGAATAATATACTAATTTTATAATGTGCCATTTGTAATTTCCCCCACAATGTTTTGTGTGCATCATAGCGTTTTATTTTATTTTATTTTTATTTTTTGATGAATGGTATTCTCCAATGACTTGTCCAGAGTGAATGTGTTTCTTCCTTATTTGTTCTGTTTAAAACCTAGAAATTCAGCAAACAGAGTATTCTTGATATGCAACTCCTATCCATGGTTCATTTTGCCTGCCGTGTACTGATCTTTTTGTTTAGCTTGGCTAGAGTATCTGAAGCCCTTACAAGTTCCTTTGCTTGTCTTGATTAACCTTAGTAATTTTGACACCACCAGATTTTGCCACTTCCCCACTTTTCACCTTCTGGACCATTAGTGACTGTGTTGAGTAATTGGAATGTAGACAGCTCCAGCTTTCAGTCCTTAGCCCCTTCCTTAAGCGAAAAGGGTGTTTATGGCTTTACCTTTTTATACTTGATTGCTGGCTGTCCTGAACAATATCTTTTCCCTAAAATGAAGATTAATTTTACTTTATAGCCTCTTGAGACTGAGGGAGGCTTTTTGAAAGACAGTTTTCAGCTGTTTTTTATTCTCTGTTATTTTTGCAAAATTCTACTAGCTTGAATAAAAACATGATTTTCTTTTCAAAAACCATACTATGTACATGCTCTGGGGTCTACCTGGGCATGTTTTACAATGCAATCCTCTGAACAATTGCTTCGGTTAACTTGCTAAAGAAAAACTTGTGTGTCTGCAATAGTCTAAGTCATCTCTACTGCCCTTTAAGTGAAGGTAAGCACTGGATTTCCTGTAATCTTAATACTGGATGTTTTAGTAAGAGATTGATGTAACTTTGTAACATTTTGCAAATTAAAGCTTGTTTTGCTTTCTTGGACTCCTCTGATACGAATGCAGGAATGAAAACAGGAGTAAGTTGGAAATGTAGCAGATAGTTCAAAATAAGGTGCTAGAGAAGTACGTTACCTCTGATTTCTGCTTCCTTTCCTCCTCCTCCTCGTTCCCGCTGCCTCCCCCTCCCTCCTCCCCTCCCCTAATTGCTTATTTGCATGTTGTGGCAGTTTAGAAACACCTCTGCCAAGGTAAACACGATAGACTTGGAATTTAGGGCTTAGGAGATGCAGGATTCAGATGACAAACATTGCAATATGTACTGCAGAGGAGAGAAAAAGAAGGACCCTTCAGTTAAGGAGCTCAGAAAATTGAACAAACAAACAGAAAAACAACAGCAAAAAAATATGAGGGGGTGTGTGTGGCTTTTCTGAGAGAGGAAAAATGGCAGCCAGGACTGTGTTAGGTAACAAAATGGTCTACTCCTACTAATAACCAGAGAGATCATGTGTTTGTGGGGAAAAAATTACAAAACATATGGAAGTATTGGTGGAGAATGATCAGAGTAAAGTTATTTCAGTAGTGGTAGGAGAATTATTTTAACTAACCTTGAAAGGTTTCTGTGAACTTGCTCAATACCATTTTGAACCTATGTAAAGTTTTAATTTCCACAGCTTGGTTTGGCAAAGAATTCCATAAGACCCATTGCCTGAAGAGTCTGGTTATTTGGACTGTGGTTCCCGCTGGCTTCACTAGATTGTGTCTAGTGCGTGTCCTGGAAGAGCAAACAGCCAGTTATTATCTTTTACACTACAAGCCATCTCTGTCATAGTCCTTTGAAATAGGACTTTTTTAGCTGGGAAAAAAGGTTCTTCCTCAGATGTGGCTGCTTCTGCGCTCATCATTGTTCTTGTAACTACTTTTTCTAAGAAGTGCGGTTTGGGATCTGTACTTAAAAACCTTCAGGACTGAAGTAGGTTGTAGGGACAGCGTCTTGAACTGAAGTTTAGGCTATAGAGGAGATGTTTACTGAAGACTCTCACATCTATGGAAATTGTGGGCACAAAGCGAGGATGAAGAATTCCCCTTAGAAAATTGCGTTTTCCACACTTCAGTGATGCAGCAGGGGTTTGAAAGACTTCAAAGTCCAAGGAAAGCTTAAAGCGAAAACTTCAGAAGGTGGCTGAAAACTTACAACTAAAGAAAACTGTCCGTTTGTGCTATGAAATGCAGTACTTGCATAGAGGTTTGCATGCTTCCTGACTGCTGAATGATTTCTTCGGCAGTAGTTGGAAGACTGCAAAGCTTGTTTGTATGGCTTTTTCTTCAGCTGACATTTTTTTCCAGTGCGTGTGATTAATCATTTTTTTTTTTTTTCTGCCTTTCAGGTTCTTTGACAATCATTTGATTAAGAAGCTTCATGTTCTAAATAAGCACTGAGCTCTAGAAAGAGGGTGTAATCTCACTGCTCGATATCAAGAGTCACAGCGTAGGGGAGAGATGTTGTTGCTGTCCTAGATAGCAGATGTATTTATTTTTTATAAATACAGATTATTTTCCAAAGAGCAAAGCACAAAACCTTGGCTAATTGTAAATCCCTCTGAGTGGGGGAAACTATTTTAGTGCCATTCTGTTGCAAGAACTTTCACTGAGAGTGAAAACACTGTGTTCGGTGTAACGAATTGGATCTTGTCTCTGGGAAATTGCAGTAATAAGTATGAAACTTATTTGCTTTTACTTGGGTGGTCATGCACATAGAAGCTAGCGGTTAGCACTGTGCTTAACAAAAGAAACAAATGAGAAATGGTAGCAGAATGACTTGAAACTGCTTCTGCGCTGGCTTGCCTTTAGGACAGGAGGGGCTGCCCTGTCCTAAAGTTCTAGTCATAGAATATGTATATAAACTCTTTTTTCTTTCCTCCTAGCCTCCTTCTCAGACCTCTTTTTGCCTTTGGCTGCATTAATATTTTTACATTACAATAATACTTGCATTTCATTGTTAGCAAAAATATATTTAACCAGTTTTCAACATAGTCCTTTTCAGGAACTGTATCTGCCCAGCTTTTCAACCCAGCTAAGGGTGAATAGATAAAAGTTGCGGTTTTTTTTGGCCCTACCTGTGACCACAGAATAATGGAGCCGAATTGTTTTTRTGAGTGTGTTTTGGAAAGTCTGAGTGAGGGACAAGATCTTGCTTTAATTCTTTTAGGGAGTGCTAATACTCTTAAGTTAATCAGAGAAAGAATACTCATTTTGTGTGGAGAAAGTTTGTGTTCATAGTAGTACTGAAGCTGGTTACCCAAAATAACTGAAAATCACTGAGCCCTACTGAGTTAGGAGGTGGAAGTTGTTCAAAGCAATTGAACATGATACGCTGGTGCTTGTAGCATTCTCATCCTATAGTTTTGCTACAACTTTGCTACAACTCTTCCCATTGCTGCTCTCTATCAAAACGCTCGCTCCGGCTTGTGTACTCCACTCCAAATGCATCTTTGTATCCCAACTGACTGCATCCGTTGTCTGATTCTTTGTGTGCATTCCTGGGTGTCTCCTTAATTTACTCTCAACTATCAGCATTGTGTAGGAACCTTTGCACAAGTAGTATGATAAATTTAAAGCTTTGGGGAATACCTTGACTGAGAACTTTAAATATTTCTCTTTATGAACAGGTGTGAAGGTTTGCATTGCAATTACTGTTTTCTAAAAAGTCAATTTTAATTTTTTTTTATTATTGGTTTAGGGGTGTGGAAAAAGTAACAGACTTTGGGAGAACTTTTGAGTTTGTGATTAAAAAAAAGCATAGTTAAATGCATTCTATGAGGTTTCTGATGTTTCATAGAGTAACAAAAGGTTGCTTTATTAGTAGCTTTAATGAACAAATCGCTTTATTGGCTTAGACATACTGGTTGCTTTGTCGGTCCAAACAGCTATGGGTTCTTGTTTCAATTCACCATTGTGCTAGAGTAGAGAAGTGATAGCCATTGACCTTCTGTTAAAGCACAATAAAAAGTTTTTTGTGAAGAAGAAAGTACAGGGAAAATAGCAACGCAGTTCTGACTTGAGTTCAGTAACGTAAAAATCGAGAGACTGTGCGCCCTTCCTGCTCCTTCTCTCACTAGGTGCTTCGGTGTATTGAGCTACCTGAAAGGAGAGGACATGACACTGATTTCTGAAGGCTGTTTTTCAGAGAACCTGTATGTGAAACAAGGTATTTTTTGTTGTAGCTCTAAGGAAGTGCATCTAGTTGATACTAGTTTAATCCTCAATGGGAAGTGTGTTAACTTTCAAAAAAGTTTCTATTAGTAGGTGATGGTTTGTTTCATTAAATGGTTAATGCCCATGACTTAACTGTAGCCTTGGATTTGCATTAAGGGACCATGTTTTGTTTTACTGAATAGGTTTCTAAACATTTGGTTAAATGAGCAAATGTTTTTTTGGCTGAGTATACAATACAAAGAGGAAATTTCTTAGATGCTTTAAACTTTCGTCAGAAGGCAACAGATACTTTTAGAAATTTGTCTGTGTACTGAAGGATGTTAACTTAGGTGAGTTGGCATTGTAGTGCCTGCACTTCTCCTTAGAGCTATCAAATTTTTCCAGAAACTGTCCTGTAAAACAGGAGAGTCTTCCTGTAACTGGAAAAAAAGATTGTTGCCTTTGAACTTAAAGATTTAGGTAGATTTTTGCCAAATGTGCTTACATTATATGGCATGTGATTTTATAATCTTGATTTAAAGGATTAGAACATTTTAAAATGAATGTACTTTACAGGAATATTTGCAGAGCACAGTAAACTATTTTTTTGGCATGAGGAAAACAGTACAGGTTATCTGTTCTCTTTCTGGTTTGCAAGCTTAAATAGAAACACCCTTCAATTGGGAGGAAGCAGCTGCTGGATATATAAATTGAAGCATGTAGTTATGCTTCATTTTTTTGCTGTATAAACTCTGCTGTATATATATAATGTGGTGGAGTCAGTTTGTAGTGGTATATCTATTGTATTGCAATAGATGTTATATATTTATTTTTGATGGATCAATTTCATGCCGTATCGTGTTCTCAAATCTTCAGGTAAGCAAGTTTTCCCTAAGATGGTTTCTTTGGAGGAAGACTATGACAAGCAAAGAAGTTCACCTTGTGTAAATTTATCTCAAATTAATTTTTGAGGCAGTTGTTCCCTGTAAACCTCCCCTACAGGAGTGAGATTGGGGAGGTTAGCATACGAATGAAGAACAAGCACATGGAGAATGTACTGAGGCTGAACATCACTCATTTTTTTCAGAGGGGAGCTGACTTGCCATACTTTGATATCAGCTATCACTTAGAAAGATTTTTGGATTTTGATTTTTTTTTTCTCTGAATGTTATTGCATCTAAATGTCAGTAATGTAGAATTTTTATATTTTTGCATGAAATAGGAATACTTTTTTCTATTGCCTTTTCATGAAGAAGATTACTAGAATTCTTTATTGCCACTAGTGTTTCAACAATCTGTACTAATTATTCTACTTTTTCTCCCATTTTTTGTCTCAGTAAAGTTGTTTTTTATTATTTTTTTTTTCTAGTGCATTTCTTATTCTTGTTTCAGTAACATCACCCTGTCTCCTCCTGGTTGTAATTTTTTGACTTTCCCTCACTTGTCTATTTGTGTCCTCCTATCCTTGTGTTACAATTTCATATTGTTTCTGTAGTTTTATGCATCTTCAAGATATTTGGTTTTCTCCAAGTTCCTAAAACATGACTTTAAAAGTTTCATTCAAGAGTGAAGAGTTCTTGATTATTATAATGTATGATTAAGAAAAAAATTAATTCTGATCCTGACAACTACCCGAAAGATGTGTTCTTTATCACAGCTGATTGATCAGCATGTTTCATGTATGCTGTGCCATCAAATCAGAGACTGAAGACTTCAACTGTCGTTATGATTCTTTCATCAGCAGTGATTTTTGAAGGAGCAGCCTCTTCAGAGACTATCAGTATTGCATTTTGGCAGGCTTTCACTGCTGTTCCTGGATAACTCTGTGCAGGCCAGTGGATTTGTACCTCATCTACCCATATATAAATCAGATAATAATTTACACCTTAAGAATGGTTTGGAATAAATTAAAATTTGTGAGGATTTTTATAATACCATCAGTGTATTACAAAGATACTGTAAATGCAATCAACATGGGAATTCAGTTCAAGAGGCTGCAATTGGCTAAACCTGATTGATATTCATAAATCCTTACTATCCAAAAGTCTTTGAGTAGTAGAAGGGAAGATGTTGTGCAGCTTTGAATAATCCTGATCTTTCTACCTGCATTTTTTCCTGTGTTTGAATAGCTTGTTATTGAGGATTGTTTTTGTGGTTTTATTGATGTTGTAGTGACTGAGCACARTTTGTAGACTGAGTGCGCGAGGCAACTGATGCTAGTTGTAACTGCCAAAGGAAAGTGGCAATTCYGGTACAGTTTTTGCTGTAAAACTAAACTAAGTAAATATAAATAAAACAGATAGCAGAGTTTCAGCTATCCAAATTCATAGTTTCTCTTTTGTTTTAATCATCATATGTTTCTTTGTCAACGTCAACTTCTTAAACATCTAACTTGGTAACAAATGATGGYCCGTAAACCGCGTATATTGAGAAAGGCTGCATGGTCTTACATATCTGTTGTTATAAAACCAGTCTTCACCTACAGCATCCTATAAAATGTGCAGTTTGGCCCACTGATATTGCTGCTTACTATAAGGGAATCCTTTTGATATTTGTCCTGCAAAACAAAAACAGATCTATACCTCAAAAGTCTAGAGAAATAAAGAACTTCTCTGAATATCATGTAAGAACATGCTGCAGTGCAATAAATACAAGAAATGCTCACTGTAGTTCAGCATTCCAGCTAAGTGCCTTCCAAAGACAAACTTTAGGTTTTAAAATATGGGATTCTGATGCCTGTCTTGGGCTGGAGTGATTTTGTGAAATATCATAAACTTTTCTCCTTCTGTAACTCTATAGTATATCACAGGTAAATATTAACTGACTTTTTTCCTTTTTGTGCAGCAAATTTTAACTTTTTCCTTCTTTGAAAAACTGTGTGTCTCTGCTCCATGGGTTACCAACCACTCTTATATTGATTGACACAACTCATTTGAAACCCCAACAAATATTCTCAACTTGAAGTTAGTTGTGAAAGGGCATTGGTGGGTTTTGTTGTTTGTTGTTGTTTGTTTGTTTTCTGTCCTCTCCTGAGATCTGGAGGTCATCTGGTGCTAGGAGATTGGCTTGTCTCTACAACTCCATCAATTTGAGTATGCAAAGACAATTTTTGCTGCACACTGTTAGTGCAGAATAGTGTTCTTAAGATCAAAAAATGTGTTATGAAAGTCAGATCCATTGAATTGAACAGAATGTTAACATAACCTTATAATGTGAACTTTCACTTGTTTAGCATCTGGCTCTGTCTTAAAATCCCTGGCCTTCGGTGGTGATATAGAGAGCAGTGGCATGATACTTGAGGGAAAAATGGATTTTCTGTTCCTAACTTCTGACATGTTTTTTGAGAGTGTACTGCTGTCTTTTTCTGCTTCATCTCCTGAAAAAATGAATATTTGGCAGAATTCACAAAGTGCTTTGATATCCTTGAGTAAAAGCTACTTTGATTATTAGAGTGTGTGTGGTTTTGTTTTTGTTTTTTAATCAGGATCTCAGTGATGATAGCATAATACAGTGTTATTTCAGTGTGTCAAAAAAGCAGCACCATTTCAGCATTCTACATTCAGATGGTAGCAGTCTAATATCCTCAATTTAATGTGACTTTTAAAGGGTGAATTGAATTTATTGTTGAATTTTTGTGCAATTTTTGAGGCCTCAGCTCCTGTTATTATTCATTGTTTAATGAGTTCAGTAACTGAAAAGGATTTACTCTTAATTTTATTGGACATCAGATGTTTTAATGAAGAGGAGGATTTGTTTTAATTATTTAAATGTTTGTGGAAGTATTTTAGCAGGTGCTACATTTGTCCTGTCTATTGTTCAGAACACATTCAGCTAAATGTAAGCAGTGGTTTCCTGTAATGCACAAATAATCCAAAACATGCCCACAAATGCAAGAAAGTGTAAACTTGCACTGTTCAATGGTCCCCACCTTATGTTATCTCTTACTCATGGAAGGGGCTTTCTGCTGTAGTTGTTGCATTAATCCATGATTCAATAAAGGGAATTTAATTCAAGAGCTGAAGGCAGAGAAAAGGAAAAGTTTTTATAGTGTACCATGAGCAGCAGATATGCTAAGGATAAGACAGAATTGTTGAACGTCTCAGTGTTTGCCCTTTTCATGAGTATCCCTATGTGACACAGACAGATGTAGACATTAATGTTCTGCAGTGAAATGTTGAGGTGTGAGTAAAAAAGCCAACCAACAAATCGAACAAACTAGAAAGAAAAAGCAAAAAAAGCCCTTCAGAATGACTTGTTCTTCCTGTTATTTCAGCTGTTGCAAATTCAGAGATAACTGGGTGGCTATTTAAATCCATACAATTGGCCTGCATGCCCCATTAAATAWCGTACGTCAAATGAACAGAGACCCTTCAGGTCCAGGAAGAGCTACGTAAGTGAAGTGTGTAACTGTAGCAGGATACCTGTCCTGCTTCTGATAGCACGTGGGCACGAGTAAACAGCCTCAAATCAGGGCTGCAATCTAACATTGTGTGGTGTGTCTAGTGTTGAAACTCCTGCATCACACATATATAGAGAAACGCCTAGGTTAAAGTTGTTCCTGATCGCCAAGAAAGCCTATGAACGACCTGCAGCTGAAAGCAGGTTGGCAGATTCTGTGTGTGTGCGTATGTGCGCGCGCGCATTTTCAAAACTTTAGAGACAAAACCAAGAGGAAGGATGTATTAATACTCCTCACCAACACTGCATATTTACTGAAAGTTCAATGGTAATCTAGTTCCTCTATAGGTTTGTGTGAAGATAAGTGTCATTACAAGTTTTGATACTGATACACTATTGCTAGAAGTGCATGTTTTTATTTTCTTCTGCCTCAGGAAACTAAGAGCTTGATACAGCTTCCTCCAAGCTTGTTAGTATTTCAAAAACAAAAMAAAAGAAAAATAAACAAATGCAGAGTCTTAACATGAACCCATTTTAGTGGAGTTTGAAATGCAAAATTARGTGGTGTCTGGGAAGCTGTATGTGGTTCTGAGATCTAGATGTCAAGTGTAATGACTTCCTTTCCTTTCTCTCTCTCTTCTGATGGGAAAATTTTCCCTATAGTTTTAAAACAGCTTGCAAGGAACTTGGAATAAACTTCCTTGAAGTGATCGGGCTATGGGGAAAAGATAATGTTAGTCCTTCCTTTCTTCTTTCCGAAGACAGCTTGAATTCTAAGAGCTTTTAGATGCCTTGTCTGGATCTTGTGAACCACTACCTGTAAGACAGACTATTCATATTTTATTTTAAAGTTTTGTTTCTTTCCCATGAAGACATGCTGATTTTAGTGGTTGCAAATTTCTCGTGCTAGATTTGTCATTTCATGAAGCAATACTTCCAATATACAGTTTAGATGTGGCATTCCCCTCCTTGGAGATTTTATAAGAGGTCATTTGGTGCATAGATGTTAACATATATGTTTCTGTGGCCAGATGAATTRGAAAGCATTCAACAGTGTTAAACTGTGGTGTATGGTCATGAAGAGAAGCCGTCTCTGCCTGGGCTCCAACTGCTGAGGACTTCTTGGAGATGCTGAAGCAGTGTGAGAAACAAACATTGCTCCAGCAAGCCCATCTCAGCTTGGGTCCTTGTTTGAAGCAGTGAAGGGCGCTAAGAGCTTGACACGTTTCTTCAGTTAGATTCAGCAGCACCTTGGATGCAATTCCTTGTATTGTGGCCTGCAGCTCCTCATTCCTCACAAATGGCTCTGGACTGGTAACTTCTAAAAATAGCACACAGTGCAGATGCTCCTGTTACTGCTGCAAGAGAGAACAGGATCATTCTGCTTTCGTGGGAGTAGAATTACAGCTCATGGGTGAGAACAGTAGCAGAGCGGCAGGGATGTGGGGCTTTGGGGGCAGAGAGGGCTGCAGCACCTGAATCTAGGAGTTGGTGCTCCCTAGTTTGATAGTGTGCGTTTTCTGCCATGTTTGGGTTCTGCAAATCTTTGAGTAGCTGTGTTGCTAATTTAAACAACAGTGGAAAGAATCTGACATGCTGCACACTATTGGAAAGGATTTACGTTTTCATTCCTTTCAAGTGTAGGGATTTGTGTAAGTGGCATTCAGATTGTGGGAGGAAATGATCCTTGGGCTGCGTTTTTAAAATGGAATTCTTCTAGCAATTTTTTTTTTTCCATTTTGAAAGATTGATCATTTTTAAGTCAGTTTAATTTTTAACCTTTCTTTTCATGCTTCTCTGTTAGTACATTGGTTTGTGGGAGAGAGAACTGTATTCCATTTTAATTCTTTTCTGTTTGTTCATTCTCTRCGCTTTCATTTATAAAGTCAGGCAGAATATTTTGTCAGCAAACAAATGGGAAGTGCAAAACAAACAGCCTTTCCTTCTCTAATAAATGCTTTCATTATTCTTTATTGTTAGTTGGATAGAATTTTATATCCTGGGCCAAACTTGAGTTGATTGATAGTCAAYCCTGAATTGATGGCAGTGTCTCAGTTGTGGGAAATGAGAAGTTAATCAGTATCATTGTCTATTTTCTTAAGTGGCTTTAGGAGTCTTGTATCTTTGTTACAATTTAGGCTGGTTGTGTTATTTTTTACAGTAATACTTTGTTAGCTTTTCTTTTTTGGTTTTGTGAAATTAGAACTTTGTTTTACACAGATAATATGGTGCCTCCATCTTCTGGAGATTGCTGGTATGGTTTGCAAACAACAGAACTTTATCCCATTAAAATAGGAGGACAGAGGATTGGACTAGATGACCTCTAGAGGTCTTTTCCAACCTGCGAATGTAATAAATTTATTTTTCTGTTTGAGTGCTAATATTTTAAAAGAATACTTAGATGACTGCAGAACTAAAGGTTCTTAAATAATAATTCATTGATATTGCATATGAATCTGAATGTAGACTAGGTCAGCTGTTTAACTCAGTATCTTACCTCAGTTTAGCAACATATTGTATAGAAAAATAAACGGATGCCTTTATGCACATCTATGAGAACTCAAGATGTTCTCTCAGTTTTTCAGAGGTGTCCCAAGAAGTATCTGAATATAGAGCAGGTTGGGGTAATTCTCTTATGAGGGTAATTCCCTCTCAAGATGATAAAGGCTGGGATCAACTGYGCTTGCTTTTGTAAGAAATGACATGGATCTTGGTAAGTGGAACAACTGCAGCTAGTGGGTCCACTCACTTAGGGACTAGAAACAACACGGACGGGCCAGCAGAGCAGAGTACTTTTTGAGATTTTTCCAAATGAGCTGCACATCCACATTGATGGAGAAAAATGCTAGATAACCAAGAGTGCTTTTGCACAGAGTTTTTCCCGAGATGATTGTGGGGAATTTCTTGATATGTATCCGCTTCAGTATTTTATCTGATTCTGTGTTCTTTTGTGAAGGATGATGATGATGATTTTGCAAAACATCGTCTGAAAATTTGATTGGAAAGTACTATGTTACAATGGCAACAGAATAGGCTAGTCTAATTTTATGTATGTAATTTAATGATGTATAAGGAAATGACAGATATGCGCAGGAAATCACTATACTGACTATTGCTACCAAAAGATTAACAAATGAGGTTAGTAATAATAAAAAAAAGGACTAAAATATTATTTCCCTAGTCTGAGAGAAGTTATGCTACATTGTCTCTCTTTGCCCTTAACTGGATAGATGATCCATGGTCTCTGAAAACTTTTTGAAATAAAGGGTTGTTGTGATGGTGGTGCCTATTTATGTTACTTGCCTTTCCTTCTGATCTCAAAATAGGGTTAGTGTATGAGTAGCTTAATTCACAGGGTTGGTCATGTTTCAGGTTATCATGGATTATTCTTGAGAAATTGTGTATCCTGGAAGATTGGTTATTCCAATATAAAAACAAATAAAAAAAATCTCTCCTCAATTAAGTTATTATTCACAGTAGTTTCAAACAAATCCTGAGAGAATGATGCCTTTATGTTACCAAAAGATCAATGTTAATCACTTTATTAATGGCYTATTAATGTTTTGTATTTCTTTCTGTGAAACTGATCAGAGGGTGTGTGCAGTTTCTCCTTCCTTCTCAGTTAACTGATTAGTCTGGGATCCTTAAAGGGGATGTTGAAATTGTTTTTTAAGAAATCTGAGAAAATACATGGATTGATGTGTAGACTCTTTTGTTGCTTAATGTTTCCACCAAAGTTGCTGTAATTGAGTCAACATCTGTTAGAATGCGTTCACATCCATAAATCTGTTAAATAACTGCCATCCTTCAAAGAGGACAAGTTTAATGTAGTACTCYACCACCTCAGCTCTTTGTGGTTGTCTGCTTTGACAGTTGGAGATCAAAATGCACATCTAAATCTACATGAATCTTTCCCACTGTCCATAACTTGAATTCCAGTGCTTCTGTAAACATAATTTTAAGTTGTTCTCAGTGTAGATTCATACATGTACTGTGCCATGTGCGTATTTTTTATGTTATTGCAAAACTGCTGAATTCATTTTCTGTTTGTTTTGCAGTTGCAGACTTGTTTACTCAGTTATGTTGAGTAAAAAATTGCTATGTAGCCATAAAGAATGAATTCAGACTGCACAGAAGGTGCCCTTAATTTCTGGTGTGAAGGCTTTAAGGCTGTGCAGTTATAACTGAGACTCTAATTAGAGGTTAGTGTTTACACTGCTTTGCATGAAATCAGAAAAGACCATCTCAACTTTTCCCTGTTCTATTCTTTGTTACCAGCTTTGGAAATTAGCTTTTACTTTGATCCAGTGTTTCACTAATCCCCCAGGAGTTATTCAGCAGTCTCATTTCCTCCTCCCCCAGAATAAAAAGGAAAAGGCAATGCTAATAACGTGAAGAAATCTGCTTAGAATCTCCAGCTGAATCCTGGGTCATCTTGACAAAGAACATGCAACAGTTCCTTCTTTTCCTGTTATCTTTAGTGTATTATTGTGCTGTTGTGAAAATGTTTTTGGCATCTTAGTCAGATTTTGCAATGTGTTTGGATTTGGGGTCAGAACACTGTGGAAGAACACTGCACTGCAGAATGCACCTGGTGATGACAGAGTTTTTAGTGAATTCTTTAGCCTTTCCTATTCTTCAGCTTTGAGATACAAATCTTGCAACCAACAAATTGATTGTAGTTAGCTTGACTTAGCTTTGGCTGGATGAAAGTTCCTGGATAACCCTGCTGCGTTTGTGTGATGTGATATTTCTGAAGCAACGTCAACCATGATACTGGAAATGAAGGAGAGCTCTAGAGAGGCTTCACAAAACCACCCCATCCATGGTCTAGTTAATCCTCCCTGTGATTACTAGTAGTATCTACTGCTCCTGGCTATGGAGAGTAAAGCATACTTTAAACCTTGTTTGATAGTTTGTTCTGCTTGTTTTTGTTCTTTCATATGCGCTAAAGTAAGTTGATAAGAAGCAATATAGTTTAGTTGAGCTGCTGAAGGAGAAACAATATTTATCTTTTGTCAGATGCTCAAAAAAAATGAGGTTGTGAAGGTATTAACTCTGCTTTGCCGCCTTCAGCTCTGAACAGCAGTATTCATGTTTACAGTAAATTAGGGTTGCTTGATTAAACCAAATCTTTGAAACACAGCAAAATGCATTTGCTTTCAGTTTCAGGAAGCCACTGCGGTTTTGAACTGTAAAGCATCTCCTCCTCCTCCTGCTCTCTTTCCAGCAGAGAGCTTTAGCAGCGTTAGCCACTGCTGTGGCGCCTGTGGTTGGCTGAGTGATGCAGTGAGGTGGCTTGTGTCCCAGCTGTGGCGCGTCTCTGCAGCTCAGGGGTCTGTGCTCGACAGCTCACATCTTGCTCAGTAGGAACAGGAGCAAGTGAGAGTCAGGAAAACTGAGAGCTGYTCTTGGAAGTATGCTCTTGGAAGTGGGAATGTCTTGCTTGGGAGACTGAGGAACAGGCAGTAGGTGGGGTAGAGAGAGAGGAGGAAAGGCCAGAGCTGGCCCCAGAGGGCAGAACAGGGGAAAYGTGCTGGACCCCTCCGCCAGGCTCGCCCATGGCAGAGGTGGAGAGGCATTACTTCAAACTAAAAACTCCATTTTCTTCAGGCTTCCTTGGTGAGCTGCCTTTCCAGAGTTTTGGTCACTGCTGTTTCTTGTATTTTTAGGAACGGCTGCAAATGCTCTATTCTGATTTCCTTTGCTTGATTTATTAATGAGATGTGCATGCCAAAGAATAAACATGATTGATAGTATTTTAGGGAGGGCATTTGCAGTACTTGAGTTTTGGATGAGAACAGTGTTGTAGCTTTTAGAGGAAGCTACTGAATGAGTTAAGTCTGGTCTTCACACATTGGCATTTAGGGGTTCTGGTCTCTCTCCATATTTTTTACATTGCTGTGGATTTGCCAGTCTAATAGTATAGCACCAGACAAAATTTTGAGACTGATCTAGGAAACACCATAAATGAGACGTTTTAATGACTTAAAGTTGACTGTCCCATGAAAATTTGGAGTTAGTTTTCCATGCTTGTTCACACACTTTTTTCTATTGTTTGAAGCCGTCAGCTACTGTTTGGTTCATAGTGGTGACTTTGAAGTTTGCCCTGTTTCACTAAATAGTGGAATGAGATCACAAAATTGATTCCTTTCTAGCAGTATAAGCTGACTGAAGTTATGATCTTAAAATGGAAAGTATTTTTTCATGGTTTTTTGAAGGTGTATTGAAATACTGAGAGCTCACAAACATAGGGAGGAGGCAATGCGAGCGTTGTAGTACCAGATAACAAGGGACAAAAGAATCYGATTTATAATGATGTGTGGAAGAAAACTGTTGAGAAATTACTCAAAATTTAATTTGCAAAAGAAAGAATCCTGTTCTGTTTGTTGCTGAAGATGGTGGGAATTCTGGAGAAAAAGTGAATTCTCAGTTCAGGAAGTTTCATAATTGAATTTCATAATGATCAGGAAAACATGCTATAACTTGCTTTTAAATATAATTTACTTTTGCGACTGAGATGATCAATAGTGTTATAGAAAAAAACAGAATAAATTAAACCACTTAAAGGTGTGAGTTCATGATTTGAGTTTCATGTTTAAATGGTAATTTCTAAGACGTTGTGTGTCAGTCTCATTTGAAATGAGCATGCTGCAGGTGAKAGACTATCAGTCTGAAACTCGGAACTTCTAAGATGTTGTTTCTATAGTAGCTTCACTTCYGAAGGAACATGGTTATAACTACAGACAGCTTCTAGGAGCCAGGGGAAGGTGTGTATCCGATAAACAGCATTTCAGCTCTGAAGCTGTGTAGTTGCTCTGTTTTGAMATGTTATCAAGGGGCCAGAAGGCAGCTAGTTGCAGAAAACTCACTGTGAAAGTATTGGAACGACAGTTCCCAAGTTTGCAGCTCTGGAGTGGGGGACAAGTAACGGCCGGTGGCTGCAGCTCCTCCCAGTGGTAGGCAGGTCTTTCGCCATTTCCCTTCACCTTGCTGGGCCTAGCGTAAATCCAGTGTGTGAGAAACGTTCTCTTTGGCTCCCCATGTGTGTGCGATGGTGGGAAGATTTGCTGCTGGGAGCTGCCACGCAAAGGCAGGCTGTGCATCTGTATACACAACATGCACTGGGCAGAAAGACTGCCAGAAGCGAGCGTAMGGTGTGGTCCCTCATTCAACAACACTTCCCATCGTCTCGGTACGCATTGGAAAAATCGCATGCTCCACAAACAGAAATTGCTGCTTTCATTTTGCACACACAGTAGCATGATCCTTTCTGCAAAAGATGGGAGCGATTTTTATTCTATCCACATAGCTAAACCTCTCTGCCTAGCTCTCATCATCTAGTGTCACGATTGCTGCAGCATCCTTTTAGCAGGCCTTGACAAATGCAGTCTTGCTCGGGCTATGTTGACTCAGACTGTTGCTGCATGCTGAATTTTATTCTTGTATTCCAAGCATTTCCAAAGTATTTGGGCTATGCTTTCAGGAGTCACTGTAGGAATTGCCACCACCAGTGACAGCAGCTGTTCTTGGCTCCAGGCCAGTCCAAGTAATTTTGACATCCTTTCTGTGCTGCTGTTTATATGTATAATGCCATTTACTTTTATATTATTAACAATTATATGGTATTTTTGAAAATCATTGACTCATTATCTCTCTGTTGTTTCCACTTACACAAGCAGTTGCATTTACTGAAGTGCATTCCAGTAGTTGTTGTAGCATTCCCTTTTCCTTTCATCCTATTTGTAAACGCCTGCGTGCTTTAACAGGCAGAYCCTGACCGTGTCCCTAGAGGTCTTGGGGATTTGACTGGACAAAGCCCTGAMAAACCTGGTCTTAATTCAGGGTTGACTCTCATTTGAGTAGAAGGCTGGATTAGACACTGCTGAGATCCCTTATCTCTGAACTTCTTTTTTTTATGATAGGCAGAATGAAAAATTTGGCTCTGCAGTCAGTAGCAGAGGTCAAATCTTCYGTACTGAGGGCTTAATCTAAGGGCAAGCGAGGAGTTCAGCTTCAATTCATTCCTGTCAGTGTACAGGAGCTCCAAACAAATACATAAGCGCCCTGCATTTTCCCATCCTATTGCTGTGGGTGGGGGTGCCAGGATGTGCTTCAGTGCAGGCTCAGGAAGCCCCCGCAGCAGCTGCAGCAGCTCTGCGGCTCTGAGAGAACGCACACGCTGCACGCTCTGTGGGGTATGGACAGCTGGGAAGTGGCTTGAGCATCGCTAGTGATGCCTGTATCACACTTCAGTAGCCTTTGCTCTTACCTCTTAGGTAGGACTGGCTTCATTTCTTTATGGTTGTTTCTCCCACCACTGATCAAAACAGATATTACTATTTTGCACTCAAAGCAGGACCAGCATAGATTAGSTTTGTAGGAGCACCATTCAGGATGAGTTTTGCATATCTCCAGGGACAGAAGATCCATAGCCCCTATGTACAGGCTGCTCTATTTTTGATTGCCCRAGTTATCATTATTATTTATTTTCAGAACATCTAATCAGAATTTGTGTTGTTGCAGTTTGTGTCTCTTGCCTTTGTCCTGTCACTGTGTTTCCAAGAACAGTCTGCAAGAAGGACTCAATCCAAGATATACTTTCACTTTGTTATGCAAAATTAAAGTCTCTATGTTACTCAAAAGGTGACAGGAAAAGGTCTTGAATTTGGAGGAGAAAAAAAAAAAAAAAGCTGCCTGTAAATACTTCTAGTCTTTTCCTGGTATTTAATATATTGGACTACTTGTAGCAAATGCATGAATTAGGTTAGGTGGGAGCTTGCAAAACTTGGCTGCTCTCCTTTGAACCTTCTGGTTCATGAGTTTTTGGTAGGCAKTGAATGAGCTTCTTCAAGGAGCTGCTCTTGATGGGGGCTCAGCCACAGCTCTCCTGCACTTTAGGAATCGTCTCCCCTTATTTCAATGTGGGTGCTTTCATCTATCAGGTAAATGTGCCCATCATTGAACTTTTTGTTACCYTGTGTTGGTGGTTGTGCAAACTGTGTACATTGCAAATGTTGGGACAAGTCTTGAGGTTTAGAATAATACTTTGTTCAGCTGTTAATCACAGAAAGTTCCCAAATGTTTTCTAACGTATTAAGTAAGATTTGYGAGTTGAATTTATAATTCTGTTCCTTAATTTTAACACATCAGAGAATACAAATTAATAACTTAAAATATATATGAAGTTGTTGATATATATTTTATATATTCTGTTATCTGGAAACCACAGCACATTTCCAAGAAGGCACTTGGTACATATCACTCCCCTTTGTCCTGGAGTTGATCATCACGCAAAATTTTTTTTTAGCTGCCAAAGTCTGTTCTGCTAAGACATACTGTGGCTATTGACATTAACCTGATGGTCATCTCTTCGTTCTTAAATGTGTTTCAGTCAATCTGTGCATAGAATGGTGCTTTTCTGGTTTTGTCTTTGAGTGGCTGTGAGGAGGARGACTTGCCTTCAGCGAGGTAGAGCTGGAGTGGTCACAGTTGCTCTAACAAAGGAAAACAGTTCRGTCATCAGGAAAATGACCACTACCATGTCCTTGCAGGGAGGGTGAAGCGAGTCCTGTTGCGGATCTGTTTTATGGATTAAGCTCTGCTTGAGACGGCCTCATGGAATAGTCTAAATTGCGACAGCTAATGATATTRTGGAGCACAACAGTCTGCATTGCAAATGGAGCTGCTTAGGAAGCAGTTCCTCAACTGCTGTAACTTACAGTCACGCAGTTTTAAGRTAAACAGGCAGCAATTTAGTTTGGGTCAGAATATCACTTTTGCAATTCAGTTCCTATGTGCAAAGTATATAAATATTTAATTCTATGACTTGCAGTTGTCTATTTAACTGAAGTTTTGAAGTACATGGTGAATTGCCAGCTACTGGAGTGTGATTAAATATTTAGCTGAATATAAGCTTTAAAGTTTTCCKAAAAGAATCATTCTTTAAGAGAACTGTTCCTTACATTTGGGTGAACTTCTTGTATAAAATATTGGGATAAAAATAGAAACTTGCAATCAAAAACAGTTTCTAACCCCTCTCCCATCGCAACACAGACACTTTCCCCAAAGTGCTTGAGTTGTGCTTTTTTGAGTATATTACCCGTTTGACAGTCGTTCACAAAGACAAGCGTTTCTGGGGAGTGGGCAGCAACTTYGATTTTTATTGGAAGAAGTGCCACTTGTACTATCTGCAGCTATACTCCTCTTGGAAAATATTCCAGCCAAGACATTGTCAAGGTTTTGCAGAGCATATCAACTCTTCCATAAGTCATAGGTCAAAGAAAATGTTTTTCTGAAGTCTTTGTGCAAGTCTGGGTTTTTAGTATCAATCAGCCAATGTCATGACCTTAACAGGAATGATAAATGTTTGTTCTTTAGGATCAGTTCTGCTGATATCCTTGATGATTTTTCTCCTCTTCAATCCAGAATGTAAAGTAGTTGTCATTTAGGGTTCTTGCATAGATTTGTATACTAATCAGTTAATCTCAGTGTTGCTTTAAGGAAAARATATTCCCTGAAGTTTAAAAACAAACCAGTTTTATATATTCTAAAGGTTACTTGTAAACTGGATATTTTAGGATGAAAATGTTGAGAATTGCGGAGGAATTGAATACTTTTGCTTAACTATGAAAGTGTAAACACTGTTAAAAGAGATATAATTACATATGAGTTTAGCAAGTTCTTGTATGCATATTTCTGCTTCCTGTTAATTACTTTAACTTATGAAACCATATGTGTCATTGAGTGGTTTTCTTCTAGGTTTATCCTGTCCGCTTCCTGCTTGGTAGGTGCAAATACATACCTCTGTGTAAAACTTGGCTTCCAGCTTAGGCACAAGCGACCTTACTTTTTATTTCATCTCTGTTTCAGTTACAGAAAARGAAAAGAAAACTGGAAAACTGCTTTTTCTTTCCCCCTTATATTAACTGCTTTTCTGTTGTCTTTAAGAAGACTTATGTTCYTCTAAGAAGATTTGTGTTCCTCCTTTTCTATCTCCTCCTAGTTAATTTAGTAAATAAATTGTTTATAGTCTCTAACTTCTCTTACCAGGGTGCTGTAAGCATAAATAAGTAGTGTTTGCCCCCCTTTTATAGACAGGGAAGTGAGGGAGGGAACAACAAATGATTTTATCACAGTTGCATGTGACATGCATGGTTGGAGTTGGATTCCTGTGGCAACCCTGCTGCCTCAAGCAGGAGTATCCGCAGCCTCTCTGGCCTCCTCTGTCTGTCCTCCACCCTCTACCTCATCATCTGCTTTTGCCTTATGTTGGCAAGGTCACACATCAAGTGGTGCAGTGATCTAAATTGGTGATCTTAAGAAGTGTGGTCACCTTTTTGTCTGGGTTATTCAGCTGGATTGATTTTCCTCTTCTTGCCTGGGTGCCTCAATGAAGGCTGACWTCCCCTGTGGAACTGTCCCTATGGGCAAGCGTGCGGCTGAGGGCGGGGGGGCAGTGCTTGTGCAATCTTGTGTTGCTTGTAGCTGGTAAGCTTCACTGCTGCCAAGATGGAAGCCCTAAAGTTTTAGGAATTGGCTTTTAAGTAGGCAGTGCTTCTGAAATAAGCTGTTCTCCTCCTGACTCCTCCTGAAGAAGAAGCATTTGTGCATTCCTGCACTGAACTGGTTGGGTCTGCTTGGTCTATTCCAGGTTAAAACTGAAAAAAAAATCTAAAATGTCTCTGCAGACTGCACACATGGTATGAATTGCTGTGCCAGCATGAGGTAAGGGATGGCATGGGGGTGAAAGTACCTGAGAGGCCATGAAGTATGTTTGGGGAGCTAGTGAAGTGGTACTGCTGCCAGCCRGTGTTTGCAGAACGGCAGCAGCCTCGGGTGAACTTGTTCCCGCGGTGGACACTGGTGTTGGCTTCATGTAGGTGTGCAAAATTCAGGTGTGCTTGTAGTGGAGGCTAAATAGTGAGAGCTGGGCTAGTGTCTGCTGAACTAGCCTCTTCAGGGTTGAGGGGCACTTCAGTTTTGTGTTGGGCTCCCCTTTAAAGCCTGCACTGAAGAATCCTCCTGCTGTTGTTACTCGTGTTGTGTGGGTTTAGTGAACACATTCAAGGTAATGCCYTTGTGTTGTTGTGTGGCAGCCACATCTTAGGGGATGAAGGGGTGGGGAGAAGCTGTCTTTTTTCTTCACTCCTGAAGATAAACTGATAGCAAAATTAAAAAATGTGTTTCATAATTTAATTTTTAAAATCCAACATTCTTTTAGTACTTTTTGAATCAGTTTCTGATTTTTGAAGAATTCAGAAGGTTTTATGGCTATCATGATTGAACATTATTAAGAAGACATAAATGAAAGTATTCCGAGCTGGATTAAAAATGGATATATAGCAATCATACATATAGAATGGTCTTGCAAATTGTTCCTTGCTCTGAYCAGCTCAGGAACTGTCATGATGTATATGTATATGATGTATAGAAATTTTGTAAGGCAACTATTCCTGTGTGGAATTTCTTGGTCCTTTCTGTTAGGAAGATGTTGATGAATGAATGCAATTTATCTGATTTGATGCCCTGAATTGGATTGGACTTTGTATTTTTATTTGCTTTACTTTTAGAGTTGAAATTTTTCTAGTCTTTGTTACTCCGCTGATTAAGGAAACGGAAAGTACRCTAAGGAAGCGCAGTCTGCAGAACGCTCACTCTCCCTGATGGACAGCCTTGGATTACCTTCACTTTTCCTTAGCTGGAGAACACCGTTTCCCTTCCAGGTTACCAAACTGATGTTTTCATATGAAAATTTGAACAAGCAGGATACTTTTTGCATTCTGTTATGTCAACATCCATTAATGTTTTCTGATGTTATTGCCAGCTTCAGCTATTAAAAAGACCTGGCTTCTCACCAGAAAGTTAACAGATACATTAACTTTCCTGTTAACTAGGAACAAGTACATAATTGTGTGTTGTTATGACCCTCTATCTAAATTTAAAAATAGCCTTTTAAACTTCCCTAACATTCTGGTGCTAATCTAGCATTTTTCCACATGACTCGTTCATACAGTTGAACTAGCCAGGGGTAGGATTGTATAGTGAGATTTAGACTGTGACCTCCKAAGGGGGTAATGAAAACATAGTTGACAGGGACTATCACTACGGACTTTGGATATGAATATAATTTTCTGAAATATTCTGATGAATACTTKGCCTTAATAAAGCCAGGAGGATGAAGCATGAGTGTAGGAAAGGGGCAAATATGTCTTCTGTCAGGTGGCAGTAGGGTTAGCAGTCACAAGCTTTTATTTGAAGCTGTCTGTCACCTTTGGGCCTTCTGCATCTTAAGTGTGCTAAACGCTTATCTACTTATCTGTAAGAGTCTGAAGATTAGGAAGCATCAGAAAAATTTTATTATCTATTGTGGTTCCTGATTTAATATGAAATACAGTAAGAAATGGCATGGGTAAGGTAGTCAGTCGGCCCATATATGCTGGGCCTGGCACTTCTGGCAARCATCAAGCTTTCCTGACCCATGAGTGTAAGTTGGTGTAAGATGAAGCYGGTTACCTCCTGCTTTCCCATTTGCCCCAGGAGAGAAGGTGAGCCAGAGCTCAGGTGCTCCTTCCAGGGTAAGTCATTTGTAGCAACCCGCGCAAAAGGGATTACAAGTCTCTATTTTGCAATCCAGAGCTTCAGCCTTGCCAAGTCCAAGGCACRCTGTACTAAACGGTATGCCAGGAGGTCTTGCGTAGTATTCTGCACTCTTTTTTTTTTGTGGAAAAATTGCCATTTTCACAGAGGAGACACTGTGACTGCTGTGAGATACTGTTCTCCTTCTGAGCTCCATCAGTAGGAATGGAAATGGTTGACCCTGAAGTCTGTGGCGAAATGATGAGCTACTTGCTTTCCTTGTGATATTACAGGCAACGGCTGAATAGCAGCATCCTTCTCTCTGTAAAACATCAACTCTCTGGCTACTTATATYTTCTTTTTTTTCTTTGTTCTTTTTGTTAGAAAAAGGGTGATACTCCTAATTAAAGTCACCTTTAGAAAGAAGTACCAAGCATAAATTGATAGCATTACCTTAAATCAGCAGACAGCTTGAAACAACAGCTTTGAAAGAGAAGTGCTGGCTGTGAGGTTTACCTTGGAGAAAAACAWTGACCATTTTTATACACGGTTATAGGTTGGCAGTGAGTTAATGCACCTCTTCCACAGTCCCAAACTGCTTCCTGAGCTCCAGGAGACATAAATCTACAACTGCTAAGCACATATATACAAACAACATAAGGTAAAACTCTAGCATACTGAAAATAWGTAGATAAGATACAATAATGTGAATTTATTTTTCTATTTACTTGAAAGATTAATGGCTTCTTGTATTTAGTTTTTAATTTCTATCTGCTTTCCTGTGCTGTGTAGAAAACCTTACACGTGTTTTGGAGGGAAGGGGGGAGTGAGAAGAACATGGGAAACGGAGACTATGCAGGAAGGTAGCAAGTGCCTTTGAGGGGGGTGGAGGGGAGGAACTACTTGGGCACGGATGTCTCCTCTCTAGTTGTAATAGCTCTTTTCCTAACTTGGTGTCAGTGGCTGCTGACGGCCGTGTTTATGAATCAAATGTAGGCTTTCCTGTGTAGCGCCAGGCTCCACGTGTCCATCAGCAGCACTACTTAAGCTAAGTGATTTAGCTCCCAGGCCAAATTACAAAATCAGTCGTCCTTCAGTCAGCTGGAAAAGGCATCCAGAAATCTGCCACTGGGTCATCTCCTGCTGTCCCATGGGACCCTCAGAACTGCACACTGGTTACCCTTATTGTACTAGAGTTGCTGTCAGGCTAAACATTTTCCATCTTGTACACACAGAGGCCATAGGAGAGATTTTGTTCCATCCTGGCAGGTGTCAGGAGTTGCTCAAGGTGCATAATTTTACTTTAAAGAGGAAGTTAGCCCAGATGAAGAGGTAAATGTGACAGGAGGAGGGAAGAGCCTTGTATTACTATTTTAGTAATACATTTAAACATTTAGATGAATATATACAATATAGTGTTTTTGTCCTGTGTCTTTATCACATGCAACACTAAATTTTGGGAAGAATATCCTTCACAGAAAGTTCTTTTTTCTTCTCCCAGTTCTTTTACCTATCCAAAGGTGTTTATATTTGTTCAGAAAATTCATTTCACTATTTTAATATTTTTTTCTGTAATTGTGAAAAACATAGTGAAAAATATTTTCTGTATTTTTTTAAAGTAGTACTTGCACTTTTCATAGTCTACAGTCTTTTCCACATTTTGAGTCCAAGTGATATTTCTTCCAGGCTCTTTAACTAAGAGAGTGTCTGGCTGCTTGCCCGTTTAGATTTTGCATACAGGAGAGTATGGCCTTAGCTTAGCGTGAAATCATCTCTTCACTTTTTTTTTTAAGCAGCTGTGGCTTGTAACGGAGAATATTGCAAGAAAGCTTTATTAGTATGATGAATGTTTCCTTAAAACTATAAACAATCATGCTTTTTTTTGTATGTATTTGACCAAGTTTGTAGAAGCAGTGAGAGCTATAATATACTAGTAAAAATAGCTGCTATTCTGAAATGCAGCAGTAATTTTGAGGATGTTGTCTACATGACCCTCTGTTTTGTCAGTGAATAATATAAAGGATAATGTTACGCATCTAATGTTTTCGTTAAATAAGAAAGCAATGAAAAAGCTATTAGCAATTAACTTTAATTTCAGATGAAACAGAAGGGTAAAGATAGACTGAGAGGTTTTTTTGTATCAGACACTAGGAGAGGTAGAGAAACAAAATAGTGTGGTAATAGCAATGTAAAATTTAAGAAAAAACCTCTCATTTTGTAAAATGTTGGTATAGGACAGTTATTGGTGGAAAACAAAGTTTGTTCTTTGTACTGTGTCACCATCAGAAGGACTTGCATTCCATTGTGTGTGAACAGAAACAAAAATTTTGCAGTGTTGGTGCTTAGATATTCCTACAAATCTGAATTTATTTTGTGGACATTTAGTCTGTACAACTGCGGCTTGTCTGTCAGGAGCCCTATCTGCATGCCTCTTAGAATCAATAGTACATTAGGGAAGCTGACATGAGGAGGGAAAAAAATCATAAATAATGAATAGCAGGCTCTAGTGCTGGCGTTTCCTTTCTGCTAAGAATTATACAAATACTAGTGAGGTACTGCTGTACTTCATAACCTGATTAGGCTCAAACCCATTATCCATAATACTGGTGGGTTTGTTTAGTCTGTCTCTTGTTAAGGAACATAATTGAGTAATCCTTAACTATATGCTGCCAAAAGGTAGGGTTTCCATTTATCAGAAATACTGTATGTGCAGTATGAATATTTTTATTAGAACTCATCTGCAGTCCACGGAGAGACCAGGCTGGAAAGTAGGAGGAATGTAAGCAATGTTTTTAACCACTCTTCTCTTAGCTTTACAGACAATGGAAGCTTGTGAAAAGAGGTTGTTGTGGTATGCAGGATATGTGAAGTTTTGAGCGTGAGAGCATGATCCTTGCGCTTTAAATCTGTGTATTAATTTTTTTTCATTAGCTCTCTTGGCTTCCACATCCTGCACATTGCTGGCACGCACACATCAGCAATAAGACTTTCTTTACTAATGTGTCTGACATCTCTCTGAAATGTGGCTACTCAGAGCACTAGCCGATTTTCTTTTTTCAGAAGTTGGTTCCTTTCTAGCTGAATAATTTCACCCGATATTACTTTAGATTTCCTATATAATGTGCTCCTTCGATGAGCAGACGTGTAGCATCAGCACAGGAAGAGCAAAGTCCTTGGCAATACCAGCTCAATTGCATCTGCAGATGAGGATTTAAAATTCTGTGCAGCAGACAGTACCTCCAGCAGGCGAGTAAAAGGTTACTGCGTTATTTTGCTTGTTTGCATCTGTAGTCTTTATCTACCAAGGGTTTTCTTTTATTGTTCAATTTGTTGTGCACGCGCGTATAGAGATGTTACTGGAAACTGATTTAATGGGAGCATGAATATCAAAAGGGCAGAGCAAGGTGAAGGGAGAGGCTCAGCCCGGCTTCAAACCAAAGAAAGGGAGGGTGAAGAAGGGGAAGAAATGGTAAAGGGGAGAGATGTGAGAGCAGGAGAAAAATTCTGCTGTSAGTGCATTGCAGAAAGCAGAAGTTTTCTGCCAGTGTGTTCAGTTAAGCTGCTTTCATGTCACTCACATTTTTCTTAACCTTTGATAAAGAGGATGCTGCTGAACCAGGCAAGCCCTGATAGCCCTAGAAATGTGAGTGACAATTATTTCAAGTCAGATTATCCTGTAATCAGGTTAAGTATTTGTGTTAATGTGAGACCTTCTACTTTCAGAAACAGTATTGCATACTCTCTTAAACCAATTAAAATGAGCTTTTTTTGTGTGTGTCTTCCTTGCATCTTTCTTTTTTGTTATAAATGGAAAGGTGAAAGCAGTGCACGGTTATTGCACTGGTACCTCGTGAACACGCACTGTTTTTCTTAGTGAGTTAATTGTATGTGTTAAGTTAGGAAGGTTTTCACTGTTGTAACCAGGGCATAGGAGAGGCCTTTTGATGTCTGACTGCTCATTTCAATTAGTTCTGCTGCTTGTGGAGCCCTTTCCTTTTGCTCCGTGAGTGGAGGACTTCTCCAAGGCTTTACCCAAGCCGCGTGCGCCTGCTGCCCCCCCCAGCTTCTCTGGGGAGCCGCCTCCGTCACCTTTCGCCATTCCCTGGAACTTCTCTCCCTCTTGTTTCTTCCTCCGTTGACGTTTTTTGCAGTCCTTCCCTGATGTCCTCCTGGCTCGCACAGCTTCCCAGCAGCCATTCTCCTGGCAGGCTTTGGGCAGCAGCCGCTCTTCCCCTGGGCTCTCCCGTTTCCTCAACTTGGAGAATTTCTTTTCCCCTGAGGGCAGCGGGAGCCGCCCGGGCCGAGCCCGCCGCGCTGCCCGCGGGGCCGGGGCCGTGGCAGCAGGAGACGCGGGCAGCGGGCGGCGCCGGCGGGCACCACGTGCGCGCGGTTTAAACCCGCTCCCGCGCCCCGTGGGGCGGGCTGAGGCTCTCCGGAGAAGCGCCTCTTTTTTTTTTTCTTTTTCCCCTCCCTCCCTCCTTCCTTTCTTCCTCCTCTCCCCTTCAGTTTATCAGCCTCAGTCGAGGCAGGGAGCTGCAGAATGAGGCAGCGGAGCGCTGTGGAGTGCCTATGGGGCGCGGCCGATGCCGGTTTCCTAGCGGGTAGCCTCGTCCCGTGAGCGAGTCCATGTGTGGCTGTGGCGGCAGCGTCCTGTCTGCCTTCATGAAGAGGCTGCGCTGCGCGACCTGCTGCGCCCATCTGCTCGCCTGCAGCCRTACGGCGGAGCACTTGCAGAGACTGTCCATTGAGTGTCTCAGTCAGCCGAAGAAGGTAACTCTGCCCAAAACTGAAACAGACCGCTAYCAGGATGCTTTATAATATGGACTTAAGTGGTAAAAACACAAATTTCAGGTGTTCTTAGCAGGTTTGTTTTTTGACCTTGCGGTAGCTATCCAGTATAATTTTGCCATGATCAGGTTGTGTAGCAATAGAAATGTGCTGCAGTAATTGATTTTGTAATAGGATCAGGTGATTTACTGGCTGCACTGACAACCACTTGCTGGCTTGTTCGGAAACGCAGAGCGCTCTAATGGATGTTTTGATTGCAGCCTCGCGTTGCTCTGAAACTGCTGGATGCTCAAAGATGTAACATCTCATTTGAAACTTCTCTAGCTGGGTCTTCTAAGTCATGTTGGAAATTCATTGCTTTTCTAAAATATTGGCTGAATTTTCAGATGCAGAATTCTTTGTACAATTTCTACATGTTAGTCTAAAAAATAACATTATTAAAATTGCCTTKAGTTCTCATCTTGTTTGAAATGAAAATTGGTGGAAAAAACTGTATCAGGAAGTAAGAATTTTATGCATGGACTTGGAAATAAGAAACGGTCTAAAGGTAACTKGAGTATGCTAAAGTTTAGAGGATGACAGTCACCTTGGCCTGAGGACATCAATATGCTGTGTATGATAAGTGATGAAACAGCTAAGAGTTAAGATCAAATTGGTACGTTTTTCAGGTGACTGTGTAATGCAGAGATTTAAATGGCCCAAAATAAACCAAGGTGGTTTGAGATGAAATTGTTGAACCTAATCATGGATTAAAATCACTAAGTAAGAACACTGCATTTAAGCTGACAGATATTTTTTTGAAGCACAAATGGAAAACAAAATTGCTCAACAGGAGTTGTACCTCACTCATGTAATTTGGTACATCCTTTTCCTAACAAAGAGAATAGTCTACTACTTCCATGTTTGTYCATGCAGTTTATAGCTTAATAGTGAGGTTATTTTTTCAGCTGTTGTACTGTGAAAMAAGAGTGAGTACTCTTGCAGAAATAGGTATCTCTTGCCAATTTATACATGCGAAAAGAAACAAAAATTCCCATTTCTSCAACTCGCAATATGTTTCCTCAGTTTGAATGAACTGGTCATTCAACTGAAGTAGCAGAATGAACTGARACTTTTTTTTTTACATTCAAAGAGGAGAATGTATGTGGGGAGGTGGGAGCACTTCTCTGAGCTCACCTTGCAGAACTTAGTCAATGATTGTTCAGTGCAGTGATTAGATTTTTWAAAAAAAGGGGGCCAACAAGCTTACCCTGCTTTAATTATTTGCTTTAGATTGCCTTAATAGGCAAAAGGAAATACAGCTACTGGGTTAGGAGGGAGACTATTTAAAAATTGCTTCCATTTAAAGGTGTAAACTTGATAAGAATAAGTTTAAATAGTTTGCTTTACTTTTAAGTGTGTTTTACTCTCCTATTTTATATTTCTTCCAAAGTTAGTTTATGCTGAWTATCATTTTTTGGGGGACCATAATGTTTTATTTTTGTAGTAAGATTTGTGAGAAGGATAGTGTGATCCACTCTATTTTCTGTGTCTAAACACAGTGATAAAGAGAGTCATGGCTTGAAGTTTGAGAAGAAAATTTGGGTAAACCACTGAGGAAAAAATGAGTTGGAAAGAATCACATTTTTTTCAGATTCAACAGAAAATCAAAGATCATTTTATTAAAATGAGGCAAGCAAAACTGCACTGCAAAATTTAACAACTATTATGAAACTGTAGCTAAGGCACAAAAGACAAAAAAGCAATGTAGGAGTAAATACTTTTTTTAAAAAAAAACCCTGTTAGATTATTGTTGTGCTAATAGTAGAGCAGAAGGGGTGAAGAAACTCATTAATAGAGATACCATAAATATTTTTACTAGTCCTAACCTCCTGAAAGTTCACTGTCGACTTGCTCAAGCTACCTCCTCTAAGTGTTCCTAACACGTCCTAACACTGAATGTGCCCCTGCCCCAAAGCAGAGGGTGACCTCTGCCCACCCACTGAATTCCCACTATAGACTCTTCTGTAGAACCTGCAAAAGTGTGCAAGGTGACTGGGCAGCCGTTTATTATACGTGGGGCACCAGTAAAGATTCAGGGACTACAGCAGAACTCTAATTAACAAAAAGCATCACTTAGTCRTATTTGAAACTAGTGTTTTGTTTTTGCTGTTTGGACAGAACGTACTTGCAGAGCCACAAAAACTGAAATGACAATTTCTTTAAAAAGCATATCATAATAAGTACTATTTATTTGTGTGAAACATTGGACAAGATATGATAAATCCATATTAAAGTCGGAAGAAAGCTGACTTTATCTTAAATGTTTTCTATATGCTGTTAGAAATTAGCCTTGTTAGGCAAAAATATTTGCCAAAATTGACTTTACATGCCATTCAGTAGGATCATTTTGTAGACCTGAAATGTTGCCCATTTAAGGTGTTTGCCAATGGGTTAGTAAAAGAAATCTTAAAACAAACTGCCATTTCTTATTTAAAAAGTAACRCTATGTGTGTGTGAGAATTATATTGATTTTGTAAAAACTGATGCTAATAATTTACTTTCCAGCTACTTCAACAGAGTTCTTGGAAGTGTTTCTCAAATAAGTAGGAGCAGGTTTACAGGAGGGGCATAGATATTTAACTAATATTGTTTTATATTGCTGAAATTACAGTATTAGAGCTTTGTGTGCTGGCAGTTTTATGTAACCACATTACTTTTTAGGGAAAGTGAAAGAGGTATAATTTTTAATGCTTGCTACTCATAGGAGAAACTTGGCATGTCCATTTATTGACCTCTCAGCAAATATTAAGGGTATAGCTTACTGTATGATATTTGTCAAAAAAGTGAAATATTTGAGACGTTCTGATATGTACTATATTCTATATTCTGCAAATGGAGCATAGACTTTGATTGCCTTRCAAGTTAGCATTAAATTAAAACTGGTAGCACTTGTTAAGGGCTGGGCAAGGACAAGATATGGCCTAATGGAGTCCTCATTAGATGGTAARATTTTCTGTATATAAGCAGTAATTCAGATAATGAAAATGAGATGTAGGTCAAGGGCTCTGATACAGCTTTCTTCATGTAGCCCAAYATGGAAGCAGCTGGACGAGTGGTGGTGTTAGCAGATTTTTCTTCCAATTCCTTGAGATTGATGTGAAACCAAGTGTGGATCCCGGAGTCTAAAATGGTGTTTGTTCCTTAGCTGTGCACAAGGGTGTGGAGCAGAGAGGCAGGCGTGAGGCCATGGTGCAGAAGTTCAGCCTTTCACCTTCCCTGGCCCACCACAGCTCCTCAGGAGTACTYGCAGCTCACCCAACAGGCCGGGCAGTGTGACCTTCCTTTGCCATGTGCTTCCCATCTGCCTCCACTGAGGAGCCCCTCCGCTGTCCCAGCTGGTCCGTACTGGCTGCCCACTGGTCCCCTGCTTCTGGTCGTGCAGCGCTCACTCCAAGCAGCCCCGTGGTTTCCTTCTCCAAGAGCAGCACGTTGTCTGAATCCTGTTATCCTACCTCCCTCCTGCAGCCTGTATCATATTTGGAGTAGTTTGAATTGGGGAGAGAAGAAGGGGCAAGAGGAGAAATTGAGGGAAATTCTACATGACTCTAGGAGCAACATCACTAGATGATGATGATGATGAAGTTGTTTTCTAAGATCTTAAAAGCTCCAGTAGTAGGGCTGGCGTGCTGGCAATGAGCTGACTCTGACACTAACAGCTGAACTMGGAGAGTTTGCAGTGAGAACAGTGCTATTTCTAATGTGTATGTAGCTAAAGACAAAGCATAATGATGATCTAAACTATTTTTCTCTTCCTGATTCTGTCCCCCTCCCCCAATTAATTCAAGGCTTTTGTACATGATTACTTAGGGAGGAATTGATCGATTTGACTAATAGTGTTCTTCTCTTTCCTTTCTCTCTCTCTTGCTTTCAGTCTCTTTTTTTTTCTTTTTTCTTTTTTTCCCCCTTTCCTGCTGTTTTCAATAGGAAAAAATACTGGTTTGTTGACAATTRAAGATCTTTTTAAAGCCTCATTCAGAGCTTACTTGAATAAAGCCCTGATTTAAAAAAAGAAAGAAACGTGTGAAAATGGATGCATGGTGTATCTTGTACCTCCAAAACTGCCAAGCGTGTTTGTTTTGTTAGYGTAGGGGTGAGTGGTTTATGTGTGTAGCCTTCAAGTAAACTGGAGAAGTACCTGTAGTGGAGAAGAAAAGTCAGTGCCTGAAGATAGGAATTGTGCACAAAAAAATCAAATGAAGACTTAAGTGAGTGAAAGATGGAGTATTAAGGGAAGAGCAGTGTGCTGTGGGGAAACAGGAGCTGGGCAGTTACTTGAGGAAGGAAAGCCTTCCTGTAGATCTCCCTTCTTAAAGTGCATATGTATAAAATCTGCATGCTAGCTCAATCATAGGGGTTTTTTTTTCTTTTGTAAAAAAATATAGTGTGAATGTACATAAATAATATGGAAGCATACTAGTTTTCACTGAATTTTGTGCTTTATTGGTTGCTTATATCTGCCCTCCATCATGRGGACTTCAGCATGGGAGCTAAATGTCAGACTTTGCCCTGTCCAAAGTAAAACCTGTGRTGATAATTCTGCATTTTGGGTAGCAACCGTGATAGTCTTCCCTTAGTGAAATGACTACTTGTAAGAAGGAGTGTATTTCAGTATATTTAATAAACAAGCCAAATTTTGCCTTCTAGTTAGGTCAAGACCTTTAAGATTAATTCTTCCTCTAAACAGTTTTTCATTTTTATGTCTCACATTGTACAAGTCCTGYAGACTGGATGCCAGAAGTACCTAAAATCTGTTTCTGCGGAGACAATTTCTTTGCAAATTGCTTTCTTTGGTTACGACGCAACCAAAGTCCTGYACAGGTGGCAGAACGATGACAGAAGGTAATTCAGCTGGGTGAGGTGATATGTACTGCTTGCTTTCAGGAGGGGTTCGGAAGAGGAGCAAACGCGAAGTAGTTTCTTTACAGAAAACATGCCTAGTTTGTCTAAATGCCTTCCTGCTAACTTCTTCAGTCCTGCTGGCTCCTRTCTGCTTTCTGGGGTCTTACAATTACACTAATCTCTGCTTCAGAAGAGAGAAAATTCCAGAGAATTCCAGAGAACAGTGGTGTGGGATGTTTTTTGAAGGCATATTGGTTATTTTGTCTAGAACTTCTGCTTCTCAGATGAGCTGTGTTGTGCAGCAGTCACTCAGGAGAGAAAGCGAATCTGGCATTGCTGTGGTGGAGGCACCAGCGAGGCCTGGTAGCAGGCATTCAAAAAAGACCTCTCCGTCATCAGACTGACAGAAAGGATAAAACAGGCTGTGAATCCCCCACAGGAAAACTTTATTTTTAAATGATAACAGATTTCTTTTGAAAGTATTGGGAAGTAGAGGAACTTCTATAGTGTTTGACTGTGGTGATCAGTGGTGGTGAGGCTGAAGAATGGAGAGGAGGCTGCGTGTCCCATGGGTGGGAGGCTGCACGCTGTGGGAAGGAGCTGGTGGTGGGGAGAAAGGGCTGAAAGAATCTTAAGGTCAGACCGTCTTCAGATTCAACGCTTACCCTTTTATAAGGGCTCGTGATGCACAGCAAAATTTGCATCCAGCGCAAAACCTCAACAAACCTGAAATTAGCATTGATTACATTGTCAGCTATTAACTCCTTAAAACTCCATTAATGTTTCAGTTTTGCTTCGTCTTTGTCCGGCTAGAGTGACTTAAGTGGGTTTCTTTTTTTCCTTTTGTAAAGAGCAGCTCAGCGTTTCTTTGGTGCTGTTTTCTTCAGGAAGTTAATTATCACCAGGTTTTTAGACAAYTGCTGCCTCAGTTCATTTAAAGCTCTTCATTATTAAAAACTAGCATTGCTGGCAAAACAGGAAGAGTGGTGACAACCCAGGAAGCSGTAACAATTTGCAGTAAAATCCTGTTACTGCCATCAATATTGACATTGTCAGAAGGACAGCAATGTGGACTAAGAAAGCATAGCAAAGTCCTGCTGCTTAAGGCTGAATTTAGGAAAAAAAATCGATTTTGGATATAAAATGAGATTTCCCAAAGTAAGGGTAATTGTATCTAATTGGGATGATGCTCTTCACCCCAAAGGCTGAAGTCCCAACACTTGAGATTTGTACAGTCAGCATCTTGCTAATGCCATTACAGGCACTGYAGCAGACAGTCCCGTTAGCACTACTAGAAACAATGAGATTCCAGGGTTCAAAGTAAATAGTAGCAATTTTAAACAAGCTACTCAAGTACCTTCTGTGTAAGTGTTCCCCCCAGAAAAAGGTTGCTTTTACGTATTAGGCTTCACAGGGCAGCAGGGAGCTGTGAAGAGCAAAATATGATCATTACAGCAGCAGAGATCCTCAGGTTCTGGGGCACCGACAGAGCCAAAAGGAAGGWGCATGCACAGCTTGGCTTGGTCTCCAGGCCCTCCAAGAAACTTTGTACCTACTGGTAGCTTAATTGTCCTGCTGTTGCTGATTTGTCATTTTGCAAAGTACCAAACTTCAGTCTTTGGGACTTCCTGCCATGATTTCTAACGCTTGTTAATTTTCAGCCTTAGGAGATGACAGTAAGGAGCAGGTGAAGAAAAGAGTTTTATTTAGTATGTACAATTATGGTCACACTTGGAATATTTCCAGTTGCTAAAAAATCTTCTGTCCTCATAAACTGAGTAGTCTACCTTGCTCCCTGTCTTGGTAAAGCCATTTCAAAGAGTTGTTTTTTTTTTTCCTGTACAGTTTTTCAAGCTTCTTTCTTGAAGTTTTCGAATAGTAGTTGATCCAATACTGTTTTAATGCCAGTTTCAGCAATTTTTTTTTTGTTGCTGTGACCTTTGCAGTTATATTCTAGTGCAAAAAAACCAGAATATATATCCCTCATATAGGTAAGTTAYGGCTAAAGATTAAGTTGTAAATTCAGCAACATATTCTACCACARTTTTAAAATAGATAATATATGAAACTAATACTTATGATTTTCYTTATTTCCATAACAAGCCTCTCTTTCCTCTGTCCTCCATGTGCTTTTTGAGATGTCACTGATGATATTATATTGATCCATGTGAAAGGTTTGCAGTTGGGCTTTTTACTTAATGTAGGCAGGCTTTTTAATTATAACTGTGCTGTGCAGAGCTCTGTAGCTGTGCAAAACACGGCAGTTAGGGTTGTGTCAGCACTTCTATCTTAAATCCCTTGTTTTTATCAGCAATTTAATATTGACATTAAGGTAAATTGTAGCAAGATCTTATCTTGCAGTGTGAGATGGTGAGAATTTTCTGTTTTAAAAGCTATTTGGATGAATCTGATTTAATGAAAGGTTAGAACCTCTTTTACGCATACACTTTTTATGTGCTYATGTAACTACTGTTTTCAAAGTATTTTCTGTGGTTTTAAGGCTGTTTTCTTATTTGAGGTACTATCACCAGTATCTAAAAAGCAGCAGATTTCACTACACCATTCTTTGGGTGTCTCTAAGGGATTTGCAGCAGGTCCTGAACTTGTTTCCCTCTGCTGTGCCTTCTCCCAGCCTCCTGTTGCCGTGAGGAGGACCTAATGAGAGCAAGGGAGGATCTGCTGTCCTGCTCCTAACCCGCAGCGAGGCCTGCCTGAGCTGTGAGCGTGCCTAGGGCCAAGCCAGATGCCCCCTGGGGCTCTCAGCAGGCTGGCTGRGTGCTGCATGCGCGGCGCTTACGAGGTCCTGCCCTCCTACTCGGGGGAACGACGGCATCCCGGGCAGGGCTGGCAATCTGGAGTATCTCAACATGGACAATTTTGTAATGTGTTTCAGAAACGGAGTACACCGTAGGCTGGCTGTAATGMTTTGCCTCTGCGGGTTACATATATGGGAAACTGGAGATTTCTTAAATAACCTATAATCATGAAAGATGTTGAAAAAGAAAGTCTCTGAGATTGGACTATGGATGTAGCTTCAGTTGTTTGTTATGTGTCTAGATAGATATATATATATATATGCATATGTGTATATCAAATGTCTGATCTTACTTAAGGAAATAATGCACGTGGAGGGATAGCAAGTGCTTTCTCCTTGTATTACAAACTTAAAGCTATTACTACAAAAGAATGTTTCTAGGGTTGCGGGTAAGGCTGCAAGGTCAAGCCTCTGCATGTTGCAAATGGTTGTGCATTGGATACCTCCACTTGCTCCAGATYCAGCCTGCGGGGTCCCTCAAGAGCCTGAAGGAACAGGGCTTTAGTTCTTCCAAAATATTATCAGTGGTAGGTAGGGTCTACSTTTTGCAGAGGAGGGTAGCGACTGGAGCGCTGGAGACCTGGCACAAGTTCCTTCCTAATACTGGACAGGTAAACACCTGCAGCTTGTCCTCGTTTAGGAGAGATGGAAGTAAGACCAATGTGTTTGACATTTAGTCAGCCAATTTCATCAGTGTCAGCCTTAGAAAATAACTTCATCTTCTTCTGAAGATAGTCTCAGACGCTGCTAAGGCCAAAAGGAGGGGCAATGTCACTCTCCCTTGTTGCTTCACTTGTACTAGTGGTTGCATGGCTGCATAGCGAGTTTCATCATTGCTTGTGTTGATCTTCTGTTTTCTTCATTTTCAGAAGTAATTTCCAAGGCTCTGTTAGCCCCAAATGTCTGCTCCGTTTTTGCAGTTATGCATCCTTKAATTTTTATGTTTCCTGGGATTGGTAATGAAAGCTCAGATTTGGGTTTGTTTTCTAAGCAATTGTTCCATTTCATGGAAATTAGGTAGTGTTTTAATAAATGTCTTGTGATGAACTGGTACTCTGAAGTAGAGTTACTCCATATGGGATCTGACAGAGGAAAGACTTTCCTTTTTGGGCCTGAAAAAGGTCCCTTTCTCAGCTTTGTGTTCTGGAGGATAAGCCTTAGGGTTATCGGAGTGGATTGAGCAATAATTCTGTTTGTATCAAGTGCGATCAAGTAAGACGTTTTTGTGCCCAGTGCCGTTCAGCTCTCAATTCAATGAGCTGTGAACACTGTCAACAGCAGTGTCTGAATCTTTTTGCTTTTTCAAAGCGTTCTTGGGCTTTCCCTTTTCCGAAGCACTTCTGCAGGGCAGGCAATAGCTGCTCTTGGAAGGAGCTGCTGGTGGGCAGAAAAGAAGACTCCTCAGCCTCATAACGGTGCTTTGCCTGCTAGGTCATATTTTCCCCATATAATTCAGTCCTTTGGAGAATCGCACAGAAAACTTAAGTCTCTAGAGACTGGAAGGTGGGAAAACATTTGGGTATATTTCAAGTACATTACAATAGCAAGTCCAACATATATTACTGGAAGAGTAAGACGTAAAAAGGTAATGACAGCTAGAATCTCACATYTGGAACTAGAATAAAAATCAAATCTCTTGCTTCCTGTCTTTTAACTTCTTTTTAACCACATAGTCTCTGCAATGTATTCTTTACCAAAAGATGATGCTTACTACTTCGGTTCCTGTACTGACACTTCCTCACAGATACATGTGTAGCTGCTTTGCCAGCCTCTGGGAATTGTGTGCCAGCTCATGCAGCTGTCAGTTGGTTTTTCCCAAGCTTTTTGGCACCATCTGTTTGCCTGGTCACTTTTGTTGTTTATTTTCTTCCTTCGCACTGTGCTGACTCCCAGATGCATGGCTGTCAGTGTCTCTGTGTTTTCTTCCTCTTCCACCCCCTCGTCCCCCCCAGAAGAATACAGATTTCACCTTTCTTCCAAACACCTCCTCCCTTACAAGTCAGGATTGAGAGTGGAAGAGGCTTCCTGGACTTGTCATAACAGAATGTATACAAGAGCATTTTCCATATGCTTTTCACCCACAGTTATTTCTCACAATATCTTGAGTGACAACAAAACATTTTTTCTTGAGCACTTTCTGGTTAGGTGATATAAACTGAGGAAGAAAGGAAATGGCTTGACAACACGGTTTGAATGATAGTACAGGAGCAAGGATGGCAATTCTATAAGTTCAGTAAAAGGTAAGGCAACTTGTAGTTTTAAATGGTAATTTACTGATGAGAGTTCACATATTTTTTTTTTTCTCTTCTCTGTTTCCAACCACTTGATCTAATTTAAGTAATGTGGGTAGACTTTACCTCATGCCCACTGCTTTCATATGGTTGTACTTGTAGCTGAATTTGTTATTTTCAGTTTGGAACCAAGGCTAACACGAACAACTGGAAATATAGATTCACTTGATAACTTTGGGACTCTGCAGATATTTTGGTTGTTAACTGTTYTCTTACCTCATATTATGCATATGTATAACATGTGAAGTCTCAACTTAAAGGCTTCCTCGAACCTATTTTATATGAGATTTAGCATTAATTCTTTTTCTGTTCTACACTACCAATTGTTTGAAAAATATTTTTGTCACTCAGTAGTACTCTGCTTTCAAACTGCCTGTAGTATATACTGTTTTAAAGAAAGCCAAGTAAAACAGTAGTCCTCTATCTGTAGAAAAGGGATGGCAAGGTAGCTTGATGGTTTTAATGGAAACTACAATTAATGATTCTGAGCTGTTCGTGATGCAGTGCCTGGAATAGGTAACAAAAATGACTTGGGTTTGGGAATTGTAGATGTTTTAGATCCTTTACCATCCCTGGAAATCCAAAATCTTTTGAAACAAACTCCCACCATCACACAAAAACCAAGCTTTCACGCAAAATTCATGAGCCTGATTATGTACAAAGACACAGGTTAGGTATCAGTATGTTATAGACATTTGCTCATTTTGTGGTGACTGCACTTCTAAACACATCAAGACAAAATGTATACCTTAAAGATTGCACTACATCTGCATGAGTAGAGGAGACTCGCACTTCCCGTGTAAGAGGAGCCTAGAAGCTAGACTGGGCATGGTTTTCCATTTGTGTAAAGTCCCCCATCAGTCAATACACAGTGGGTGTAATCTGGCAGTTTGTAGAACCTAATCTTAATCCTCATCTTCGTTATGAATGTCTAAATTTCTTCTCTTCCTGAAGAGCAAAGAATTTGCTATTTTTTCAGCTTTTCAAATTAATAGAAATTAATCGTGAAAGCAAATTTTAAGACAGTGAATATAGCGAGTACAGAGTTATTTTGCCTTTTAACCTCTGGGACTAATTTGATGTTCAGGGCATTTTTAGGGATTTTGTCTACATTTAAGTCTTAAGTCTAAAATCCATTATATAGATTCAGTCAAGATTAGGATAAACATATATTGAAGTCTTAATATGCACCAAGTACATCAGCTGTCATTTGATGTTCAGATCCTCCTAGCAGCAGCCCAAAGGCATAGGTTTTGATTTCTAYACACATTCGAAGATGAGACTGTTGTCTCCTGCTAGTGTGCAGAGTACCTTCTTGATTGAGGAATGTTGGGTCAAAGAAGCATTAAAAAGTCGAATTCTTTTAACTTGTGGAATGGGCTTATATTGTCTTGCCTCTTCTGATAAGCTTCTTAAATTTTCCAATGTGTGTTATTACTCTCCTTAAAAAAAAAAAAAAAAAATTCTCCACCTTCTTTCATTAAAGGTAGGGGGGCTACCCCTACCTTTGAAGGAGAATTGAGTTGAACTATTGTAGGAAATTGTAAGAATCTTTCTGTCTCTAAGGAAAGTCCTTGTTGATGCCAGTTATGTACTGCACTTGAGCAAGGAACTTTAGGGTAGTTTGACCTGTCTGGAAATCTTGGAAATCTTCAGTTGAAGGTTTGTTTCATAAATTCAGGTGTTTTCTTTATTATTGAAAACACTAATGATCTTCTATAACATGATAGGATAAAAAAATGCTGTGATTCTGTGCCTTCTCTTGGAAGGACATTTGCTGCTGTGGTTAAAAGGAACGTTTCATTTTAYGTTTCTAAGCTTTTTCTTCCTTATTAGCTGGCATTGTTTTCAAATACATGCTCTTTCTCACCCCTGCCTTTCCTAGGGAGGGAGGAGAGGGAAAGTGGCAAATAAAAATGTTAGTAACTCTGGGAAAGTAGTTCTTTTTCTGCCCCAGGTCAACACTCTCAATGATAATTTTAGACCTGCTGCAGCAATATTCATAATGAATTACTGTTGGTGTTCAAACCTYATATGTTAATATAACATTGCTAAGCTGATGAAATACAACCAGCTAATTTGGAAAGTAAGATTCACTTGTTCATTCTATTACTCAGGCATTATTCAAGGAACTTATAACTAGTGGTTTCTAAACTCTCAATTTTATCCTTAATTGTGAACGTATCAAAATCATCTTTTCTTTCTGCCAAAGTGTTTGGATTGTACACGTAAATAACTGTACACAGGATAGAGTTCCGACCTCTTTTTCTTGTGAGGAGCGCAGGATTTCATCTGAGTTGTTGATGGACAATGGACTAGATTTTCAAGTACTGTGTGAAGAGATGTCATTYCAATGTCAGTGGATGATCTTTGACTTACAGAATTAAATTTCCAAGTCTAGGAATTGTAGAAAATAGTGCATAAAAGTACCTGCTTGTGGGAACTGCCAGTGATAATCAGGCAAAATCTTTCACAAACAGACTATTTAATTCTCTTTTTCAGGCAAGGATTGTAACATAGTCTTTTGTGTTTTCTTGGGTAGAATTCTAAAAAGGTGAGCTTTTTTTTTTTTTTTTTTTTTTCTTCTTTGTACTGAAAAATTTGCAGCTGCCATTAGATCTGATTTTGATCTCTCCTAGTCAGAATGAGAGAACTGGTTGTTTGAAATTGTCCAATATTGGAGATAAATTTGATTTTGCTTATGGACTGCTTTTTGGATCCTTGTTGATCTGATACTTGCTCTACATGACATGGTTCTTACAGAGATTCCCATGCAAAGATGACTGTTCTGCTGCTGCATTTTTAATGTGCAACTCTGGTTGTGTTTAGCAGTCTCTGATTTTCAGAGTCAAGCACAGATTTACACGTATATGTGTTGGATGTGACAAATCCAAGTATTTTTGAGAGATAAGGACACTTCATAAGCCTTGGCTTTTAAATACTGCAGTTTCTTTAGGTACTAGTAAGACTGGTCAGAGGTTTTCACTTGGCAGCTTGTTCAGCCTCTTCACTGCTAGAGTTTCTTTAAGAGCATCCCAACAGTATCAACAACAAGGTGCAAGGACAAGCATGGCTTGGACTACTTTCATCTTGATTGTTAGAGAAGCTTTAAATATTATTAACTTAAAGAATCGAATTCTTGGCCTTTTTGGTAGTGTTTCTCTTCTAAATGCACAAAGTCAATTTATCTTGAAGTATAAAATAAACAAGCAAGTACTAATGTTACGAAATGTCCATTTCTGCTTGTTTCAGCTGTTACTAAATATAGAAATTGATATGCTGGAACACTTACTCCGGAGTCCTTGTCTTTTTCCAAGCCCTGCATAAAACAGCAGATCAATAATGTACTTTCTTAGCTACAGGCACTAATCTGATCCTGTTTACTATATATACAGTAATAAATTATCCATAATTGTTCTGAGACCTTATATATATTGTACAATTTATTTTACTCTGTATTGCTTTTCCTTGCACACCTCTCATAACTTGCTTCTAGTTTTATGTTGCCACATCTGCCTGAATATTCTGTCTTGACATGCAGCTTCTGTCGTAACCTTCAGATTTCTTTTCAGAACTGAGTTCTGCTTTGTTCTTTTAAGTCCCAGTTCTCTGTGTTGCTGCTCTTTCTTTTGCTCAGCTCTGTTGGAGAAACTATCAAGCAGCACATCTAATCACTGCAAGCAGCTAATTGTATATCTTACTTTTATATAGTCTTTCTCTGCCTTGCCTCTAGGTGAAAGTTTAGTTTCCTGTTTGTTCTTCTGGGCAAAGATTATCCTTTACGGATTGTCAAGGAAGGGCTTTGCTGTGCAGAAGACTCTTGGTTTACTCTCGGTGGAAGGTATTGACAGTGTGTATTGACAGTGATGCCTCCTTATTTGTGCTTGTCACCCCTGTAATTGGAGAAAGGATTACCCTTCTGAAGGGCAAATTGTAGCATCTGTGTTTGGATTTCATGTTACATAGTGGGCATGAAGTTTAACTGTTGTAAGGAACTAATTTGGAGGTGACGCATGCAGGCTGAGAAGCTCTCCTGGTGCTCATCTCCCATAGATAATGACTTGAAGAGGCTTCTCATGAATATACTGATGGTTTTGAGCAATACTGAGCACTTMAGCTGTGGAGTGTTGCATAGCAGGGTGTGGTAAAAGTCATGTGTAAGCAAATAGGGCTAGATGCCCTTCCTAGATCCTTTGATGGGGCATTAACGTTTCAAATGGCACCTTTAGTCTTTCCTCCCCCACAGCTTTTCTTATAGAGGGTAGGGCCAAGTTTTTACACACCACTTTATTGCCATCTTTCATTATCCCTACTGTATTTCAATAGTATAAAGTATGCAGTTAGAGTGTGTAGTCACTTCCTAAGTAAATAAATAAATGAATGCAACATCAGCAACAACTGCAGATATCTTTCAGAATAAACAAGTAGGCTCCTCCTCAGATCTTTTGGACTTATCATAATTTATAAAATATGATCAGAAATCCTTTATAAAACATGTATAAATCTATGATGTGCAAGTGCTGGTTTTTGAGAGCTTTGTATTCGTGCTGTACCGATTCCAGATTGCTTTTGAAATGGTGGATGGCTCTACCACTACATCAGCAGAAGAGATTTGGTCGCCATAGGCAGGCCTGTACCTTCTTGCTTACTACGACATCTGGGACTATCGGAGGCCTGTGGTTGTGTCCTYGTTCAGTTGCCATCTTTCCCACTGCTGTCTGCAGATGAGGATTTGAAGAGTAGCCTGTGCCCCTCTGAACAGCAGCACTGTGCTTTGTAGCTAGAACTGCCTAATTCTTCAGTCATTTCAAATATACTGAATCTTGATGAAGTATCAAGCGCCATCCTTTCACTTTGGAAGGAGTTTAGAAAAGGAAATGTTTTTGTGCTAGGCTTCAGAGCTGCAGCTCTTCAACTCCTTATTTTGGGTTGTTAATGGACAGTGCGCAGTCTAGCCATGTTGCCTGTATGCCTGAACCTCAGGTTCTCCCTGTGTATAAACTGAGGGCTTTGCTTGCTGCCACCTGTGAAGAATGCTAGAGGAAGACTTTGCTTTTGTAGCTTTTTGCAGAAGTAGATAACAAGAAGTTATAGCAAATCAGTGAGAGAGATGCACAGATGAGTTAAAGTTATAGCAAAAAAAGACCACAGGATACAAGTAAGGATAGTAAGATGGGACCTTTCTGATGATTCCTGTTATAAGGTTCATCTGGTTTCTGTCAGATGTGAGTTAAGTTTAGAACTTGGTAGCAGCTGCTTCGTAAGCCTAGGCTTGAAATCCTTGTTTCACTTAATGTGGGTCTTATCAGCTTGGGGAACCTGTGAAATGGTCTAGGCCCTGAATGTCAACTGAGGTGTTATAACTAATTTGCCCTGTGGATGTTCTTGGGCCATAGTGGACATCGGGCTTCTGGTCCAGCTGCATTTTAGAGCCAACAGCCACTTGTCCTGGCTCTGCCTTAAGGAGATTGCTCCTCCCTCTAATCTGTGTGGGGACCCGCTCGTGCAAGCACTTCCTAATCTATTTCRGGCAAAATGAATCTGCTTAACGAAGAATTTAAACTCGTAAGCTAACCTGGCTCCCTGGGGCTGGATCGGATTAGCGACGCTCATGTGCGCSGGTCCGCGGTCAGAGCCAGCCGGGCGCTGCGACCCGTGCAGTGCGGGCGGGAGGCCGAGCGACAGCTCRCGAGGAGCCCATGCACGTCTGTGAGGAGTGTATGTAGCCTGTCTGCACTCCGGTCTTCCTAAAAGTTTCATTAAATAGCTTGCTTTAGTGCATTTAGGGTGTTTGCTTTGAAAGCAAATKAAAATATATGCAGAGCAAGTGTGCCAGGCAAGCTTACAGAGTACGTGCTTTCTATTAGCTGTTCATCATTAGTTATTTCAAATAATTTGTCTGTACAAGGGCTCTGTTGTAACGCTGAATTGAGTAGGAGGATTTCACTGTGGTGCTTCTTTTTGTCCTAATATACCTGTGACTATAAAATGTTTGGCTAGTGTTTCACTTCTCACTGGAATTGTATGAGCGCAGTTAAAAAGGACTTAAATGATGTAAAAARATCTGTTAAATATTTTTATATTTTATTAAACCTTTTGAMATAGATAMATTTTATGTTGTAAAAGACCTGCCRGAAAATCTGCTGAAGTTTTCTTTCRTTTTTCAAAGAAATRTTGCTAAGTTCTGTTGCATAAAAAAAAATAATTTCTGTGCAAACTCATAAAATCTCATGCTTTCTTAAGGTTGATAATGTGATTTTTTACTAAACCAACCATTTCTTGTTGATGGATGGTACCTCACCTGAGCTCCTTAAGGCTGGTTTGGGTATAAATGATGAGTCAGCTATCGACCAATCTCTGCTTCCTAACCAGTTACAGAGATATAGACCTAGTGATATCTAGCCTGCTGCACTTTTGTTGCGGGTCGAACCTTTTCCAAATGTTGTGACTCTTCAGTGAAAGTTTCCTGAATACGTTCGGTTTTATCACCTGTGACTGAGTAGTATTTGGATCACTTTTTTATGAGTTGGCTCCACCTGTCCATGTGTAACAAGTCCCTTAAAACAGATGACTCCTAATCGGTTTGTTTAAGATGTGTTTCCTGTGAACCTCGGAGCTGAGTGCTGCAGATGTTCGCTCTGCCCRGGAGGATTTCGCCTCCCAGGCAGATGTGCAACAGGTTTCTTCCTTCCCACACAGGCTCAAAAATGAAGGGATGTGGGATTTGTATTTGGGCAATTTGCAAAACGTGGTTTGGGGCCAGAAGTTTCAGAAATGTGAGCCWCAACTGGCCATGCTTATACTGAATAATACTTTAAAAGCAATCAGTTCTTTGACAGAAGAGTCAATGCTCTTCTGAAATAACTGGTACCCTCAGTGTCAAAGTAGTTATTTCAGGTGTTTGAACAAGCTATCAGATGCRCCTTACAAGTGCATGAAGGTTTTGTATCAACCTCCATCTATGAAGAAAGGACATGTGCAAATATATGCTCAGTCTCAAGGAATAGGTGAAAATCAGTCAACTCCATTGGTACTGTTACCCTATGTTACTGTCAAGATATGACCCTGAAATGATAGGAAATCAAATTTAAATACTCTAGAAGAAACATCTTTTTGTATCRTTATAATATAGTAATTTATACCTAATCACTGCTTCTGTTGAACAAGTAGCTGACTCTTATATTCTGTTAACCATTAGTTAATCAGCCTTCCACCTGAGAATATGGATGATCACAGACAAATTAGAAACAAATAAGGAGGAACAGCCTTGGATATATGAATTGGACTTTTGTTTGTCAGCATGGTCTGTACAGTATTCTGCTTTTCTCAGTTTAAGACTTGACCTTTTGAGATGATGAGATCTTAGTGAGAGAGCCTTACAGTTATTAAAGAAAAAGTTTTTGGTGTGTGGTAGTGAGAATGGTCACTGTGAGGTCCAGTTTATGTCCTTCATCTTTATAGTGCTGTTGTAGGACTATATCTCTATAACCATTAAGTAAGTTTTTCTCCTAAGGACAAATACAAGCCCCGTGTTTGTAAAGTGTTACTACCACTCCCAGCTGATGTATTACCCGGGAAGACTTCCTGTTTGCCGTGACATAGTGAAATAGAGCTGTTACCGGCTGGGCTGCTGGCTGCATCATTTTTACATGGGGGTGATAAAACTGAGTTCTGAACTRATTTCAAAATGGCCTCAATTTTGGTTTGAATCAGTCAGTTATTATGCCAGCCTCTTTCTCTAATAACTTTKTTAGAAAACAAATTGACAATCCAAAAATGAGTCTCACCTGCCTTGTATGTCAAACACACAAACTAGGTTCTCTTGTGTTGACAGGGGCAGACCCTTTGGGCTCCCTTTCCCTTCCCATTTGTGGGCGCATCTGGCACATGAAAGAGGCACACAGTCCCATCCCAGAGCTTGCACCCTATCAGCTACTTTGAATTTCCACCTGTTATCAGCTATCTGAACATCAACACCCACTTCACGAGGGCCCGGGCAGCTTCATCTCCTCCCTTCAGAAATGTGCTGATCTCCCAGATCTGCGAGGCAGCTGTRTGGCATAGCTGCTGACCGCTGCAGAACACTCTACACTTGCCATGGCAGCAAGGGCAGGTGCCAAGCTTGGAAGGGCAGCAGAGCAGTCTCCACTTAATCAATACAGCAGAYGTCGCTTAGCTCAGTTGTCCAGGAAAGACAGTGATTACCTACGTGTGTCCTCACTGAGAGCAGCACCCTTGRCAAGTCAGGAGCGTGGGAGAAGGTGGGTCAGGACACTGGTATCGGTACCTCTTCCTATTTGCAACCGCCCTTGTGATGGTCTCACAGTTGCAAAGAAACTCCCCCAGCCCTGCGTGCCTTTCCACATAAAGCATGAGAATCATATATACAGCAGGCATGCAGATCATATATACAGCTCTTGACAGACTGCTGCGTTAGTGAGACTGGAGGCTGTATAGGATGCATGCATACTTACAGTGTTGTTTCTGCTGACTGTGGTTCAAAGATATTTGTTTAGATTTGATAACTTTTTGTTTTATGGTCTGTCAGGGAARTGCTGCGGAAAGATTGAAAAAGGTGGAAGTGGAAAAATGGATTCTTTGATGGATACTCTCCATCTTAGTCTTTGAGCGATCTCCTCATATTTGGAAAAAGGATTCTGAAGTACTTTTTTGCATGATCTACTGCAATGCAGTGCTAAGACTAACCCTTTTATATTTGAACACATTAGTAAGGAAAAATCAAGGAGGAGGAAAAAAGTAAAGAAAAAGCTTCAAAATACTGGAAACGCTGGCCAACCTAGTTGTCTGACCATATAGTGTTTGACCATAGTAATAGCTGATGCATCAGACTATAAAAAAATTCTTTGAAGTATCAACATTTGTGAAGGGAGAGAGCAAGGAGAACAAACGAAATGCAATTCAAAGATGGAACTGTGTTCACATTGGTGTAGTATTCGCCACCTGCTTTCCAGTATTAGTGCTCTGTCAATTAACTTTCTGTATAGATATCAATTAACTTTCTGCATAAGCAATTAGAGATGCAGGTGAAGATAAAAGGATTTTTTCTGCAATGTTTTGCAAGGATTTGCCCTTATTTTTAGTTCAAGGTAAACCACATTATTGATACAGAAATTAACCTGTAATTGATGTRTGAATTCTTCCTGAAGTTGTAATGAGGAAATAGTAAAGCACACACTTGTCTGTGTACCATGAAACCAAGAAATGCATCCATATTTTGCTTGTACATCTTTGTAAAAGGAGATCAATTAATTGTGCCCAAGTGGAGTGGAAGGTGAGAGAATCTGTCACTGTCTTTCGGTAGCAAAGTAGAGAACGTATAATCAACTTTMAAAGAAACATGGATTGCTTTAATTAAAATGCACCAATTTTAGTTTATGGATACTTGCTTATTTTCCAGTGGTGTAAGTTAACCTCAGCCGTTACTTTTCCTCTGCTAATGTAAAGTCCAATGACCTTAAGGCAGTTGACATTAATCATTTTTAATCCAGTGCCAGCAATGTTTAAAGTAGATCAAATGGCCAGTTTAAGTTGATTTGCCTAATTTTGYTCAGAGTGGATTAGGGAGCATTCAAGTAGTTGACTTTATTGATAGAGCTTCAGGGACAATATCCTGTGGCAGAGAGCAATAGCTTCTCAAACCGCTTAAGCTAGCCTCAGAAAAGGATATTGCTCTACAATCTGTTGTTTTATGCAATCCAAATATGACCCTAATTTCAAATTTTAAGATTGTTTGTATTTGTATATGCTGTACTAGCATGTMTTTTAGTTGGTAGTTAGGAAAACTGTTTGTTCACTTTCTCTCTGGTCAGTGCTTCCCTGTTGTAACTTGTTCTTTTCACTGCTTGCATCATCACAGCATGTTTCTTCRGGAGGAAAAGATTTGTAATCTCCATCCATAACTGTGGAGCAGAGAGGCAGAAGTTGATTGTTTGAAGTTGACTGTGTCATGGGATTTGAGAGATTGCAGGGATGCCTCCTTCTTGCTAATAACTTGGATCACCTAATATGCCTGCTTGGTTTGGTCTTTGGTCATTCAGATTGCAAAAGTCACTTTCCTGGTCACAGAAATAGTTTGGCCAAGCAATTTTACGTTTTCCTAGGTTGTTAGGCGAATGTCCTACCACTGAACCATACTGCTTAATCAGTTACTGAAATAAGCTTCTCAGAGACTCGTTTTAAAGGCATTAAACCAATAACAATAATTGCAACCATTTCCATTCCTCCAGTGGAGCCTGCTAAGTGTCTGCTTGGGCAGGAGCCAGATTCACTTYAGACAGGTTGGGATATCATCTTCCTTCAACCCTGGCTCTCCTGCAGGCTGTTTGTCAGCAAGTGCCTTGTTCTTCTGCAAGGTCAGATTTTAGATCTGCTCCCGGAAAGCTTCCCCGTGACGCACAGCCCATAACACTTAGGAACCACTGTGTGGTAAGCAGTGTKCTGGAGATGTAAGGTTAATGACGAGGCATTTGCTTTTTTAGTACCATGTGGAGACCTTAATTTGTTGTTGTTGTTGTTCTCAAATGAGACTCTGAAAAAGAGAAGTTGTTCTGCTAGGTCCCAGTAGTATGTGAACTTATTTTAATTGCATCTTTCTGCTACTGAAGATGCTGAAAATGCAAACAAACCAGTGTATTAACAGATTTCAGTAGGTTTGTTAATTGCAGTCATTCTRTGTTCTTCCTCTTTCTTCATACTTAGYTTTGTTTAGAAGGAAAAAACARGTAAAAGTTTATATAARATGATGCAAAACCTTTTTATGAGTTCACTGACCAGCTCTGGAAGAAAGAATGTGATTTTGAGTTCTTCTTGGAAAATACAGTTCTTAGAATGGAGCCAATATTGCCCAGTGGGTGCTGCCCCAAATCTATCTGAATATACACAGCCAAACATTTCATAAGGTATGCATTGTGACACTGGATAGACAGGCATTCTTCATAAAACATATATTACTCCCTCTTCTTTCACAGCAACCACATGGGAATAAGGCTGAGCTGTTTTTCCTCAAAAAAGGGTAAAATAATAGCTTTATTGTCTGTATTGCTCACATAAAGCATATTTCTRTCCCACCACTATCTCCAGCTGCTTTTTCTTATCTCTCAAATTTGCTTGCTAACTCTGCCAAAGTAAACACAAATATGAAATTATCTGTTGTCCATAATGTATTGCAGCCTCTTACTCCCAGCTGTTTTAGCAGAACTGATAGAATTACTTCAATTTTTTCTAGCAATTAGGACTGCAAGACATTGGAACAATTTAGATAATGGTCCTTCAGTCCTTCTTTAAAAATGGGCAATGGAAATTACAAAATTTACAAGATATTTGGCAGTTTGAAAAAAAGAKTGTCCTCTATGGGAAGTGATAGTTTGGCAAGATTTGGGGGTGGTATTTGTTTTTTCTTCCTTGTCTGATGTCTCCCTGTTTGCTTGGAATAACGTARGAGGACTGAGAGTAACAGCAGTGTAGTGTCATGTCAGGATTAACAGAGAGCTCTTTAAACTCTGGTTGGGTATTTCTCCTTTCTGATACTCTTCTCTAGAAAGTTGTCCTGAAAACACTAGATTTTAAATGATTATTGGACCATGTGTCCTTCTATGTCATACATATAGCTTTAGAGTTCTTATATTATCATTCTTAATATTATTCAGTAGTGCTAATGATTTACTAGGCTTATTATTCTATGCACCACAGGTGCTACCAGCCATCCCCTTAATGTCTGCCAGATAGATAATTCCAAATAAAAGAAAGGTTTGGGGAAAAAGCGAAGACGGGCATTTTGTTTAAAAAGATCTAGAGGACTAAGAGTTATTATGTAGGTGTTTTCAGTGTTGGTGTATTTCCAAAATAAACATTATTTTCCAAAGTAAAATTCTTAATTCAGTTGAAGGGAGGAAAGAAAAGTTGTAGTGGTATGGGAAGTATTARGTAGTGATTGTATGCTGACCAATGTGTGAAAATTCCTTCTCTTAACCTCTCAAAATTATGCTTAGAATCAAGCTTGCAAGACAGGGAAGGACTAGGAGGCTGAGAGAAATGCAGGAGAGCAGTAGTTAGAAGTATACAGAGTAGGTGAAAATAGATGTGGGCTCAGTACAGATCACTTTCAAAAGGAATTTGCACTGACCTTTGGTGCTTTTTGGTGGACCCTCTCCCCCTGCATATGAAGATATTAATTTAAAATATTTTCCATTTACAAATAAAAATGCCATGTATAGGTGGATTTCTCCTGTAGGTATGACTTGCCTTGTTTCTCTCTGAATAGAAAAGTGTAGAATGTTGAACTGAAGATTTAGCTGTGCCAACTGGCTGTGCTTTTGTCTTATTTCCACACTTTTTTTTTTTTTTTCCAGATAACAAGGCAGGTTAAATCTTAGCCTGAGTTCTAGTGGAAAGTCTGTGTCAGAACAGGGTAGAGAGATATGCAAGAGCTTTTCACTGTGTAACCAGCACTGCTTCTCCTTTGCTTCAGCAGTTACTGTTAGGCAACTCTATTACCTTCTGCTTTCTGAGACTTGCTGGGAGTAAAGGGAGAGGAAGATTCTTAGTGGTCTGAGAGTACTATGCTTCTGCTGCCTTTAAGACTAGCTTAAGAGGGGCTGTTTACTTTAAACTTTTKAATTGTGCAGTTACAAAGAATCTCAACTTGCAGTCACTGCTCTCTATTCACACTTTCCTCAGCTTAAGTCCTGGTGTCTTTTTCTTTTTAACCACCAGAACAATTTCCTCTCCTTTCCCTCCTTTAAACTTTACTGGGTTAGTTAAACTTGTGCTAATTCAGTTGCTGTTGGTCCTCAAGGTGTATTTCCCCCTCATGTCAATTAAGTTGAACTTTTTTGCTTCTCTTTTCTGYTCGATGTTTGGAATGAACTTTCCTTGGCTGTCCCTTCTCTTTTGAACGTCTGCCCATTTCTACTAAACTTCTGCGGCATTTGGGTACAGAAATCCCACTGCCCTTTTGCCAAAAGCTGACACTAGCCATCTGGTAAAATTGCTGTTCRGTGTCCGTAAAACCCATGGTTTGGGGAAATGTACCCAAAATTACTTTTATGATTAGCGGATAGGARAAAGACCAAGACAGAGAAGTCAGTTGGGTGCTCTGTAATAATCACTTTGAGGTTTTCAGACCTGGTGCCTTAATGGCTGTGCTCTTGCTGCCAAATGCTGTTTGGCTTTTGSCGTCCTAATAGTTTGCATTAATAATGAGGAACTCTGCTTGGAAGCTATTTATGTATTGCTCTTAGGAAGTGCTTGGGAAAGCAGCACTGTTAGCTGACCGACCACGTGAATGCGTTTGTGGAGCTGCTTAGCATAATGCACTGCTAAGATCTATAGGTTTTTCCATTGGAAACGCATCGCAGCCCATGGGCTGTGCTGAGCACTGTTGTGGATTCGGGAATAAAAATATKCTACAGTTTCACTGTCTGTGCCATGCTGACTTGTGCTTTAGGCTTCGTGCTCCTGAAATAACGCGGCAGTCGAAGTAGATGTATCTTAATGAGCAGGTTTTTTAGCACGTTTGGCCTGCGTGTCGCCGTCAAAGCTGCGGGGAGGTGACAGCAGCAGCGCTGGTTTGTGTGGGAATGGACCCATGGAGCGGCCATCGGCTGGCGGTGCGTCATTGCTGCTCAGGGGATACACGCTCTGCAGCTTTGCAGTATTTTGGAACCTAAGGGAGTATATTTCTAGTTTAAAGACGTGAAGTGGTGATGAGCTTACTGTCCTGCTAGTAAGCTGTCACAGTGAGTTATTCTCATAGCTAATTCTATTTTGGATTTTTCTAATTTGAGCATTCAGTGAGCGGATCTTGCTTCATTTTTGCCTGTTCGATGAGCTCCTGATTCAGCTGGATAGTTAGGAACAAAGTAGTAGTTTCTGGGTGAAATTGCTCTGACCAACTCCTTCCCTAAGGATGAAAGGCCTACAGGTGCCTAAAGCGGTCCCAACAGATCATTCTCCAGGCAGCTGGCAAGGTCCCTGTGTGCGGTGCTGCTGAATATGCTGCAARACTGACCTCGAGGGCCTTTGATTCCAGGAACACGCTCTTCTGTGAGGGCAGGAAGGCACATGTGAAAAGTGGAACAGCACCCGTAGTACTGTGGAGATTCTGGAAAAAAGCACCTGAAGTACTGCAGACCCACAGGCCTCATGTAATTATTTTGGGCGAGGAGAGGAGGTACAGCTCCAAAATTACTTAGAGCCGTGAAGTTTTAAGATGTGCTTAGAGCTCCTCTTGACCTGTAACAGTTGTCACTCTAGTTGTATGGAGATTTATGTGCTTTTTTTTTTTAGTGTATTTTTATTCCTATTTTGTATTCCTATTTTTATGTTCTTAGCCCTTGCTAAGTAGGCACACAGCAGTATTTTTAAATGTGAAGGTGGTATAATTAACTGCTAGAGTATTTTTGTTATCTGACAAATTTTCAGCTCACATACTCCTCTACTAACGTAGCTCAAAATGCTCTGTTTATGTTGCTCTCGTGTGATCTAATGTTTCGTTTTGGCAAGAAACTCCTTATTAGTATGCACAGAAGGCATAGTGTGGATGAGACCAAAATATTAACAGATACAAACTTGCTTCTCTAAATTGATTAGTCAAACATAGTCATGCTATTGCTAGCAAGTGTGGGACTTCCTGCAGTGGCTTGATTTAAAAAGAAAAAAAAAGACAGGTGTTTGTTATGYGAGGGTACCTTCTTTTGTGTTTACAGAGGTTAAAAATTCTAATGCTCAAGCTCTGTAAACGGAAATTACATACTTCACCTTGGGGTTTGGCTTTGAGGAAGAAAATTTAGGATTTCAAACCTTCTGATTCATTTTTCATTATCTTCACCCCTCCTTCCCATACTGTCTTGTATTAGTTCTTTTTCTTATTAATTTGTTTTAAGGTAGAAGTGTGGCTCCTGTAAAAAAACTAAGCAATAATTATTTGCTGTCATATGMGTCTCTTTTGAGAAACAGGGAAAATACATACTTCTTTATTTTGGTGCTTCAGATAAGTTTTCCYGTCCACCATTTCGCCCTTGCTCTCATAGTGAACATCAAGACTTGCTGTTCCTGTTGCTGTGCTGAACAGCATCCGTGGGACCCTTTGGAGTCCTAAGCCCCCAGTCAGAATTCCCCCGGGCAGAGTTGGTTCAAGCATGGACCCTGCAGGTGGCTGCTTAGCCCACGGGTGCCCTGCCTCTACGGAGCACCCAAGCGCATGGCAGCTCTTGCAGCTTTTCCAGCTCTCAAGCAATCCTGGAGGCCTCTCAAAGATTTAAGGGTTCAGAGAAGTTGCGTAGAAGGGGCCAGGCTTTCGCAGTAACAGATGATGAGTTTTGCTCTGTGTGTAGCACGAGGCTGTTTGCTTCTGAGTAAATAGAGAAATGGCAGGGGAGAGTTTGTGCCACGGTGGTATGAAAAATATGAAAATAAAGAGCATGTGGAACAATGTCAAAAATCACATGTAAAGGGAAGAAAGGATGGATGAGTAAAACAGCTTTCATTTTTAATCAATCTGAGAATTCCCTTTCTATTATTTTAGTAATATAAAGGGTCTAAAATGGCATAACACCATATCATGCACTATCCTAATCTAAAGAGTAAGTTTGTTGATGGCTTGAAACTCTTTCGTGAGTTGTCCTAGTTTCTCTCTTCTATCTTTGATATTTCCTCATCATGTCACTCAGCTTAAGTACTGCTAAACTGATGTCAACTGTTATACTAGTGTTAAACCATTGTATACAGTGKTTCCCGATTACTGATCTACTTTGTGTATATTCTTTTTTCTAGTAATTTTGATGTGATATTTCATGTTACCTGTGTCAATTAAAAGAGTTAGTAGATCCTCAATACCCCAGACAAGAATTTAAASTCAATTTTTCTTTTTTAACTGCTTCTTTCTGTTTTCCACCATAACTAATAGCAAGGGATATTGTCTTGTTGCTTCCCATTAGTTCTTGCTCATCTCAACCCAGTTGTTTTGTGTAGGGATTTGATGGGATTGGAGCAAAAAGCCTGGGATTGACAAGTACCACTGCAGGYAAGGGGAATTAGGGGATTGAGGCATAGGATTAGAGAGGGAGCCAGATTAAGTAAGAGACAGTTTGGGGAGAAAGAAAGATTGCGTGGTGAACCAGGGAGAAAAGTGATGTGGTCTGATGGAACAAGATAGTGATTGAGAGCAGCAGGGGAACAAGGGAGAAGTCTTGCAAGAGAGCCGATGTCGCTGAAGACCTGGGACTGTCCTGGTGTAAACTGGCTAAGGAGCGGAGTTTAGGAAACCCGGGCTCTGTGAAAYGCCTGAGGAGGTTGATATGAAGTTGGGGCCAGGTTATAGCAGGGAGGAGAGGTAATTAAAACTGGCCACACAGGAAGATTAGAGGCAGCTGGACTTAATTAAATTTGCACAGGAAACTTTAATTGTGTTTTTTTTCTTTAATTTAATGAATACTAAATCTAGGGGGTTGTGTGCTGTCAGATTTATGTTTGGCATAAGTAAGTAATTAGAGGAGCACTTTCGTTTCAGCATTGGTTATTTTGTCTGCTTTACACTGAGTAAACAGCACAAAGTGACTGTTAAAGTGTCCAGAGGGGGTATATAAGGGAGCTAGATAATTTCGTACCAGCAGAAAGGTTGCATGTGTTGCTCCACTCTGTCTTGCTTGCTGATCACAGATTCAAGTGAAGGAAGAAAGCGATGGCAGGGATTTGCTGCACAGGGCGTCCRGAACAGAAAATCTTCTACGGCTGGTAATCTGTTCTGGAGCTTGAGGCTGTGAATAGTGGAATTGGCTGGACAGGAGGCTCGAGGTGTGTATACATGGGGAACTAGTAACTGAATCTGTCTGGAAAAATGTATTTTTTCTCTCTTTTGTGGATGACACACACTAGGATGTATTTCCTTTTGGTGAAAACAGTTACTGTGATGAAATAGGGAAGGCTGATTTGTTTGCATCTTCGGCACAGTATTTTAAACTCAGAATTTTATGACCAAGGAAGCCATTAACTATTACCTGGTTTGTCATTCCATGCATACACCCTAATTAATCTCCAATAATTTTTGAAAAAAGCTCATATCTTTGGTTTGGGCTGTGACATGTCTTGAGGATGCTGCCCTGATTCAGAGCCCTGTGTAAGGGGAGCTGCCTGCTGCCCTCACTGGCAAAGGGAAGTGGTGGGTTCTCCACTTGACTTTGTATGTCTTTGGTTTCCAGGTGTTGCTTGATGGTGGTTTTGGTGTGGTACTTCACTGTTATTCAGACTTTCTTTTGCATATGGGAACTTTGTAGCCAGTAATCAAATGAGTATGTTGAACTCTTTCTTGAATAAGTTTTCTTGAATAGGTTGGTCATAGTGTGTCTACTACTAGCCACCATCTTCAACTTGAGATTTCCTGTCGGATCAATTCTGAGACTTCCATTTGCTTTTGAGATTCTGTATCTTTCTCTTCCCGGTGACCTGCTCTAACTGTTGGAATCTTTAAGGAAAGCTGCATGTTAGATTTGTTGACCAACTTTAATGAACTTTGTGTTTTTATATGTATGTAAGCATTGCCATTACACTGCAATATTTTGGTGTCTATCAAAAAAAAGTCTCCTTTTAGTCTGGCAAGGTGAAAAAGCTCTGGCTTTCCAGTAGCAATCCTGAGGTTTGGCTGGGTTGGACATGAGTTTCTGAGAATCCAAAGGCAGGAGGTATTGCACTAGCTAGGAACATGATATCCTGGTTCTCTGATAGTTGATTTATAAATATCTCTTCCTACAAAACAGCAATCCCATACTACTCTTCCTTATCTACTGTATGTATGGCAAGATTATATCTTGTGTATTAGCTGACAGTAGTTAATTCTGAAACCACTTACGTGACAGAAGGCAGATTTAATGTTTCAAATCTCTCAGATGATGCACATCCATCTGTTCTTTAGTGAATGTATCCCCACTTTGCATATTGATGCTTTCTGATGAAACACTGCTTGTAATTAAATTTTGATAAAGTGTTTTATGGCCGAGTTCTTTCTTGCAAATAYGGAGTGAAACTGAAATCATGTATTGCTGAGAATAGTTGTGTGAATTCTTGGCCGCTCTCTGCAAAAATGCAAGAATACCTAAAAATACATAGTAAAAATTACTTTTAATTTCCTGGAATTTCATTTGGACACATTATTAATGGTAACAATAGCGTGATTTTTACCACTTAAGCATTAGCCTGGATCTAGTACTTACTACTTCAGTATTTCAATGTGACCCATTCATAATAGTTGCTTGTAGATATATTGAAAGTATGAAAGTATGTATTAAATTATATAAATCAATGCAGCATTTATAACTTTTTATAAAGTATGTCCTAAGCAGATAATTGATACATATATTTAAAATAGTGCTATTGATGGTGAAAATTGCAATTAATACTTTTAAGCTTCAGATATGGCTACTGAAGCTGAAATTTTTAGATCTTGAAGATATAACTTGCTTATCTAACCTTTTTTAATTAGTCATTTTAAATGATTTTCCTGTCCAAAAAAAAAAAAATCTAAAATAATATACACTGTCGTGTTAATAATATCCAAACTAGGTAGTGACTCTGATAAATATATTATGCTAACCCCGGATTATAGACACAGCTGAATACTTGCTGAGAACGTGGATTTGTTAAACATTACCACAGTTATGCTAAGGCATCTAGGCTTTGGGGGAAAACATTACATGAGAACATTTCTTGTGAAATGGCCTCTTCCTGGCATCCGTCTCAGGTGTTACTGCATGGGGAATGCTAAATGGGGTTGCTTTTGAAGGCCCTTGCACTCCAGGGTGGCATCACGCCCTCCTGCTTTGGGCCACGAGCCTTAAAGCTTTTTTTTCCTCCTTGATAAAAGCAGAAGTCAGCAGAGTCTTCACTTGTTTCCTCCTTGTCCTTCCTTGATGTGCAGCTTAATTGTCTTTTAGTGTTAGCTCTGGTTCACTGATTGGAGCTAATTGCTAATGGCCATTTCCTCTGGAACATTTATTTCACCTTTTGGGCCTGTAAGGATTCATTTRGGGGCAATTGTCATATGGTTATATATGGAGAAACATGAGAACCACAGCTTTGGTATTTACGTGTTGCCCTCACTAAGATGGGGGGGAACAAGGGTGCAGAATCCTGTATTCTCTGAAGTGAATCATCCGCAAAGTCTTGCTTTGAGAAGCTTTCAAGAATACCTGCAAGTATCCTCCTGTGGCTTTTATAGCACAGCGTAGTGAGAATAGCTTGATCTCCGCTTTCGGGCGTTCTCTTTGCCGTCCTGAAGATTAATCGATTTGCAAGTACAGTCAAAATCTGTTGCAGGCCTCCATCGTCCTACTCTGTTTGGTGGGGGTAGTTAAGGGAATGTTTGTGGAAGATGAAGTCCTTGATACTGCTCCCTGACAAGGAGGCTGCGCTCCTGCTCCCTTGTAGCACTGCATTGTTGTGCTTGAGGAGTCTCTGCTGCAGGGTGGCCTGGATATGGCCTAGATGCACCTCTGACTAGAGACTCTGTACATTAAGAGCAGGTTAGTTATGTTCTGCTTGCATCTGCATTCGGGTGCAACCCCAAAATGTGTGCTCTGATGGCTGAGCACCTGCCTGATGCTGCTTGCTCCACAGCCCTTGAATCTGGAGGAGCTGTATTCAAGCTGTGTAAACCTGGCAGGGTTTCTTATAAGGCTACCCATCTCTATATGAAATTTAAGGTGTAGTTGGATTGTGCTGTATCTCCTGTTCTCTGTCATGTGCACAAAGTGTACAGGCCTGTAAGAGCTGCCTAGTGCTTCCTGCTTCTGGCCACGGRATGGCTCTGGGGCCAATTTAAGACAGATGTGTTAAGTGGTTTTGTTGTTTTTACCTTAGAAGAGAGTTGTAGTAACAAGAAGTGAAACCATATACCTGAAAATGTGCCTGCTTTTAAGACATAACACTGAAAGTAGTTCAGTAATTGTGAGTGATATACAGTCTGTGATTGATCAAGAATATACYGTTAGAAAGCTACTTGGGTCCAGCTTTTAGCAGACAATAGCCCCTGCTTTGACCGCCTGTTAACCTGAGTGTGTGTGATTCTTGTGGATTCTCCAGAAGGGAAGTTGATCATGCTTCTGTGTTTTGTGTAATGTCTAGTGCCTACAGCAATCCTAATCAAGCTGTGTAATAGTGAAATAACAACTTTTTTGCTGCAAAGTTATGTGCCTGGTGCCTTTTTTTTGTCAACTCTATGTCAAATAGAATTTGTTCCGTGTTTCTGGGAATTTGAACCTGTCAGGAATAAGGCAGTAAAATAATTGTTAATGCTTTATATTATCAAATGTATAACCTCCAATTTCCCCCTTTTTTCTTTTCTCTCCTTAGAATGTGAAAGCATTTGCATCTTCAGACAGCCTAGCCAAGGTCCAAGAAGTAGCAAGCTGGCTTTTGGAAATGAATCAGGAACTGCTCTCTGTGGGCAGCAAGAGGCGACGAACTGGTGGATCTCTTCGAGGTAATGCTTCCTCCAGCCAAGTAGATGAGGAGCAGATGAATCGAGTTGTAGAGGAGGAGGAGCAGCAGCAGCAGAGACGACAACAAGAGGAGCAGCATATTGGGCAGAATGGAGAGATAGGTGGAGAAGAACCTGGATTTGGTGATAGACATGAATCACAGCAAGAACAGTTAGAAGAAAATAACAATAGACTTGTTACACTGGATGAAGAATCCACTTGTAATCAAGAGGAAGAAGATGATGATGAACATGCTGGTGATCAAGATGAGGAGGTGGAAGAGGAGGAGGAAATGGACCAGGAGAGCGATGACTTTGATCAGTCAGATGACAGCAGTAGAGAAGAAGAACACTCTAACAGTAATAATGTCAGAAATTCCAGTAGCCTCATGGACTTGCCCACACACCAGTCATCGCCYTTCTACATAAAGACAAAGGTGAGAAAATGCTTTTTTTCTAAGTTTTGACAAACCTGCTTTGGAATATAATTTGAATATCTAACATAAACCAGAGCTTTAGAGGTTTGTTTTTACATATATCTTAATACAGTAATTCATACTGTTTGCAAGATCCTCTAAGGACCACTTGTGTCATTTTACTTCTCAAAAGAAGCATGAGGGAAGRTAAGCAATTGCACATATGATGTCACCTGTGAGAAGGTCTGGTTCTCAGTGTTCAGATAAACATATTGTAATGAAATATTAGGGTGAAATATTAGAGAAATATCATGTTCTYCCTTTTAGCCAGGTCCTAGTGAATTCATTGTGGAAATGCAGGTTAAAGAGAGAGTAATAGAGAGCTGTTCAATTGCAAAGTCACTATATAAATGTTATGTTTATAATATAAAGTCTTTACATGTTATGCGTTATCATATCCGTAAGGAGCTTGAAAATTGCATGTAATGATTGGTAGGAATTTCCAATTGGAAAAAAAGCTTGTGGAAAATTCAGTATTTGGATTTATTGTTGCTACTGACCTCACCTAGTATTACAGAACTCGAAAATGCTTTGACAATATTAGCTCCACACTTCAGTAGCAGTTCACTCAGTTTTCCAAAATTCTCAGGTAGAAAAAATTCTATCTTTCTTTGTAGTAGAAAGAACTGAAAGAATAGTGAAAGCAGTGGTAATACTTACTAAAAGGAAGGAGGAGACGAGTGGCTCTGGGTATAAGTCTTGTTCCTAGATCTATACAACAGCGTTTTTCCTTATCTTTAGTAAAACYAAGCATCAATAAAGAAGAAAAAACAAAACCAGAAGACTTTGCAATGTACTTTTCCAGAAAGCTAATGTAAAATACAGAACAAAAACTTGGAGAATCCTTAACTGGCTTCCCTATGCATTTGAGTTTGAATGTAAGTGTCTCAATGGGTGCATCAATCTCAAAGATACACTAGAGTAGATAAAGAGGATGATCATTTGCTTCTTGAAGCTTCAGTAATGTTTTARGTGTTGGCAATTCATCTTTAATTCTCCCGTGTGGTTAAAGGTTTTCTACTAATACATTTGCTTTTGAAAATTCTTCATACAATATTTGAGCATAGATTTTTATAAAAAGATAGAGTTCTGCATTGCTTACTGTTCAAGATATGCTTTCTAATTTGGAGTGAAATAGTATGATGCAGTAAATTTTACATGATTCATCTGGCTCTTTATAATTCAGATTTTCAGTTTTATTTGAATACTTCGATTTCCCCAAATTACAGTATGATTTGTTGCATGATGTGTAACCAACATCCAAACAGTTTGAACTTGGTATTTCATGTGAGAAACTTTTGCACTCAAAAACATTTAAAGTTTTTGAAAAAGCAACTATACAAATATCCATTCTCAAAATATATGCAGATAGAACAAAACATGGTTTTCAGTGGTGGTGAGTTTTGGTGCTCTTTTTATATTCTCTGATACTGAATGCAATTTTTCCATCACATTTGATGTAAATTAAATTTGAAAATGGTGGCACGTGAACGAATACGTCAGGAAGGTTTTTATAGATAATTTCTGTCTGGTTTGATGGTTGCTTTGCATTTTGTTTCTATGCAGATGGTGGCCATTTTCATATGTGCTTTGCCCCCAGGTGGTGGTCTTGCAAGAACAGTTTGGGGAACTGGCCAGTGAATGGTGTCTGGGAATTGGTCTTGGTTCAGTATGCAGCTCTTTGAGTGTTTACTGAGGGAGAACAGTATAGGTAGAAAGATGCTTGAGCTGGCACTGCTCTAGGTCACAGTTACGTAGTAAAATAGATATCATGTGACATGAATTTTGCCAATTTCCAGGTAACCCTAAATTTAACTGTGGAAGTGTCTCTTGTGTTGAGAAACATTGTAGAAATACAGCTATGCTGGGAAAGTAGCACTTGCAGACTCATCACCTGTGTTTACAAGTTATTTCTGTAATATTCTGTAATATAATTCTGTATTTCTACTTGTTTAAAATAAATTCATCCCAAGACACTCAAAACCAATAGATCCGTTTTTAGCTTTTCAGATAAGCTTTTCAGTATTTGTAGTGCCCATTGCTATTCTCCTAATGTTGTCCTCYGGCTGGATTACCTGCCCCCTTGTTGTATTTTGTACCTTTCTGGAGTTTATCTTGCACCACCAGTATCAGCTGAGGTGAATTCTGGACCTACTGCTTACTGTTTGCCTGTCAAACAAATGGTTCCTCAGAAGCATCCATTGCTGATCCAGCTTACTCACTTGTTTGATCTAGTTGTTTGCAGCAATATCAGCAATTTAGTCTGTGCTTTCCTCCCTACCAAGTACCAGGAGATAATAGTGAGACTGAATAAAATAGCAACCATTCCTGCGATAGCATTTGCAGCTCATATGGTCTTTTTTATAATTGTGGTTTCTCCTTCTATTTTTTATTCCTGTCCTCTTAAACTATTGAATATATAGTGTCTGTCTAAACTGATTTTGTATGTGTGTTGCTCTGGTTGGATGATGATTAAAAAAAAAGAAAAAGCTCATATATAACATCATAATGTGTCGAAGCTGAGTCTACTGCCTGGACTTCCCCTTGCCGGTGATATACGTGGTGTTTTCTTGATGATGAATTGCATCAAAAGAATTAAAAGAATATATGTAAACATTTACCTAATATGATCATGCTCCATGTAAGCAATTGAGATAATTGCAACCATAGTGTTGTGGAAATGTTATATGACTGAAGGACTTAGGCACTTATGGGAAGGCAGATGGTCGGGAGCTTCTTTGTTCCATCACCCACCATTGTGATAATCCATTTCCTGCATAAAACGTGAGGGTGCTTTATACTGGCTCCTATGCAAGCTAAAGCACATTTCACATGCATAAAGAAAGAAAGTCCAGCAAAGGTAAACCTACCTTAATAATTGCTACATTGTTTCAGTTAATTGCCATCACTGCTTAAAATTTTGCACTCTTTTTTAACTCTATATTTTTCTATATTGACAGCTATTTTGTATTATTTCCCTGGTGTGCTGTAGGACTCTTTAACAAGTGTTTGCTGCTTTAATGTGCATAAAGTGATCAAATTCACCCGAAAGGTCTCTTAAACGTAAATAATTAGGACACYGTATGTCTGTTGGGCATATTTTCTATTTTTTTCTGTCCTTGTCATGACATTTCCCTGAACATGCTGRTTTCTGAGTTTGTCCTGAATTGTAGATGCCAAAACTGAGATTAAAACTCCAGTAGCAATTACACCGTTGTTGAGTAAAATTTATTCATGCTATATATTTACCTGCCGATATAACATATGATCACGTTAACGCTTTTGACTGCAGCATTGCATTGGGATCTCATGTTCGACTGCTTTGTCCAACATGATGCAAGCGTTTTTCAGACAGCCTTCTGTTCTGTAAGTATGGCCAGTGTTCTCTCTTTCTAGAAATAACAATTGGCGTTTCGTTGTATTCCAGCGGACAGAATTCTTTTGTGTCCAGTGTACTTTAGGTGATACTTACCAATGAGCTGTCCTGTTGGTTAATTTTCACTCCCTGCAATCTGAGTACTGTGCAGGTGTTTTGTCATATCTGTTGTGTGAAAAATATTAAATGGCATGCAAGAGCAGAGTAAATAATAGGTGGATTGATGACGGTTCTCCACTCACTCTGTTGTATTTGTGGTATATGTTTTGAGTGTTCTGTTATGACTTTATATCATACCAGTTCCCTAGGGATGGTCATACAACAATTAAGCACAACATAGGCAAACATACATTTACAAAGCATCATAGATGTCATTGCAGCTCCTCTTATCCCACTGTAAATGAGAGATTCTGTAGCACTGCAAAGACTAGAATATATACTGGTCATCATTGCTGGCAAATTGCTTCTGTAAATCAACATCCTTGCTTATTTTAGACTTAAATTGTTTATATATCTGTGTTCATTCTTCCAAAATGATCATGTTAGCAACTATATTAGGACAGAAGTGTTACCTTTATCAAAATTCATGTTTGAGCATGAATTGATCAACATGATTTTATGAAAAAAAAAAAGGTACTATAAACTCTTACTAATTCTGTGCCATACCAACTATTGTATTACTGTCTCCTGGACCAGTGCTTGACTTCCAGCTAAGGTGTTGCTCTGTTTCCTTTGTAATTTTTTTCAGAATACCATTAGGCCTCCTGGAGACTTCTAGAATATTTTGGTTGCCCTAGTTCTTGAAGATMATCACACTGTATACCATTGTTAACTTGTTCCATTTTTCTTCCTTTTTTTTTTTCTTTTACCTAACAATTTATTTAGGAAAACTAAAGAACTGGGCACTGAAGATTATGATTGTTGTCCTCTACTTATATCTTTTTGTTTTGGTTGCTGTTTTCAGTTTCCATCAAGATGAGTTGTTTTTGTGATAACTGCTTTGAATTTTTCTTATTCGGAGAGTGTTGCTTTCTTAAAAAAAAATCTGGACTAGTTGACTRGTTGTTTTAATTTGGAAGTTGATTCAACTTTGGTTTGGATTTGCTGTATACAAGAGGAGGAGGACATGGTCACTCATATCCAAGCTTCTGTATATTTTTGCATTTGTTCTGTTATTCCTTCTTTATCTAAAATTCTATATTATATAATACAAATGCTTCTCATGCTGAGGCCACCATAGCTAAGAAACAATCACTTAAAACAAAACATGAATTTCTGTGAGGTTAGCTGTATTCCAGCATGTGCTGTCACAGATAGCTACRAGCAGGCTAAACAAATGCTTCATGTTGAACTAGCACCTTCAAAAGCATCTGGGCTCTCTGTAGCAGACTGAGATATCTACATATGTCTCCTTTCTCACTCGTGCTTGTGTGCTCGAAGGTGGTCTGTGGCACAATAGGAAAAGATCTTCAAGTTTATGCAGAAACTAAAAGATGAAGTTTAATTATGTCCATGGCTAAAGCTTGAGTATTTTTTGTGGGAAACAGTTGTTGGGAGCTATGCAAATGGCAGCCTTGGTTGGTCTAGGGCTCTGCCCACCGTCTTGAATTATACTGCAGTGTCTGCTTTCCACACCGTGTCCCTCGTTTCCAGGTGGAATTTCAGCAACCACTTGATCTTTCTCTACAGATTGTGTTTTGAAGGGAGAAAACACCAAACAACATTGAAGGTGCTTCACTTTTAAGATCTGAATTTTACAATCCAAGTAGGTAGAGCGGGAGGATGGTTAGCKAAGTGCTTTGCTCTTGGTGTTGAACTGTTTTTCAGGAGTGGTGGTCGGTTGTCTCCTCYGCCTGTGGGGAGGGCTGTTGAAGGTGTGTTTGAGGCTGCCTGTGGAGATATTTGGTGTTTTGGGCCGCAGGCACATCAGGGAAGTCTTCACTGGCCCAGCATGCTCTCGTACTTGAACATGTTTCCTTTTCCTCTCTTGAGCCGCTCTGACACTTRGCAGATGAGCCTACATGAATGTGAAAAGCCTTACTTTGTGCCTGTTAACTGGGTGGGTTGTGCTTGATAGTGTATSATAGCGTGCCTGATTCCTCTTAAAGGGTCTGTAATTCCGTAATGCAAAGCCTTGCAGTGACTTTCTGAGATGGTGTCGTCTTCAGATGTGGGTTTGCTTGCTGCAGGGTGATGGCTGTTCATGTTGAGTTACTTTGTGGGTTACCCAGAGCTTCCTGAGAACCGGAAACCCAAGTAGCTAAAGGGAAGATGAAAAAAATTCTTGAAAGGATGTACAGTTGGGTCGATAACCACAAAAAGCACTTTGATATTCTTTCAGGGGCTGTCATATTTGAGCTTCATTACTAAAAGCTAGTAAGGTGGCTTTTATAGATGTGTCTTAGGCAATAGTGGCAAAAACTGAGAAGCAGATTAATTTTCTTGCCAGTGGATGGTGATTTCACAGCAGTGTCCTCTGATCACAGGTTCTGCCCTGCATGTTTAGCCATAGTTCACTGGGACCTTTCTCCGACTGTGTATTGGCGTACGTAGAGGTATAACACTTTGGATATATAGTTATTCCAAGRTTGCTTTTAGAAAAACTGAAGGGAGCTAAGTTTGTCCATTTGTGAAGTGAGAGGGTTCTGTTGTGTGAAGCTGTTGTGTGAAACTCCAAATTCAGTGTCAGAAAGTTAGTAGGAAACTAAAAGCTCTGTAGAGATACGGGTAAATACGGATCAGTTATGCAGATCCTTGGGTACATGCAGTTCAGACAACAAGTGTTAAATACTGTCCATAGATGAGATAGTTGTTTTGCAACAGTGCATGTTAGTAATTCTGTCTGGTTTTTGGCACCAGAGGGTGCTGCTGTGTTGCTACTGAGTGTTGTGCAGTGTTTCTTCGCAAAGGTTTTCCCACTCCTGAAGCTAAGAATTTGAAGTAAATTCAGCTAAAACAGACTCAGTATATTTTGATCTGTGGAGAGCTCAATTTCAATATATGGAATGATGTAGCAATTTTTCCCTTYAGAAATAACTACTAAATGCTTCCTAATGACTTATGTATTAGGAATTTAATGTTATATTTTTTTCTACTGTGAGTACACAACAGGAAGGCAAAAAGTTAATGCTAAGAAAGATTTTTTTTTTTTATGTATCTTTTTCTCAGAGATCACCCTTAGCTGTGTAGATTCTTCGTGTCTTGTCCCCGAGAGGTCAAACAGTTACAGCAATGCTTTAAAGAGATTTTCAACTGAGTAATAATTCATTTAGTGTTGTCAAAAAAGCAATTGCACTAATTGTACGGAAAAAAAATGCTAGCAGCAGAATTTTTATTTTTTCTCTCGTTCTACTTCTGAATATTTCTTCTTTTTAATTAAAGCTTTTTTCTTCATATCACTATTAGYAGAAGTTAAAGAATCTGCAGTTTCTGCAGATTCTGCAGATCTGCAATCTCCTCTCTTTTAATTATTTGAATTCAGTGCAATGAGTTAAGATATCCTAAGTGCCTTAGGATAAATAAACAATTAATGATCTTTACAACTACAAGACAGTCTAGTTATTTTGGAGCAAGCTTTGTAAAAATCAGAAGAAAAAAATCCTCCTTTCATCCTAACTTTTTTGACCTATGGAATCATCATGAGGAAGAACSTTATTTTTCTGTGGCAAAGTAATAATATTTGAAGGTTAATACTAATCAGTCTTTCTAACATCTTTATGGCATCTTTYTCATTTACATACTATGTAGTTTAGCTGCTAATGATTCCAAGCATGCAGAATTATTCCAAATTGTTTTAAAGATGTGTCTTGTTGAATATCGAAGTATCCATGACAGGAATGCAGATTCTCATTTTTTTTTCTGTAGATTGCAGTGATTCTAAAGCTCTTTCCCCTCTGTYCTAACCYCTGGCACACTCCTTTACTATATCAGCTTTTTGTTTGYTTGCTTATTTATTGCTTAATGATAGCTGTGCTAAATAATGGTTTAATTCRGTTCGTTCTTATCAATACCTGAGATTTGTCAAGGTTTGGCTATKTTCCTGTCTTTTGTAAGGGAAGGAGTGGGGGCAGTTTTACTTTCTTGTAAAACTGTTATARAATAATTGCTGCTCTGCTGGTTTTCCTTTGTCTGTAAGTGGATCATGACGCTTGCTAATTGATACATGAGCTCTGCTTACATGTGCTTATCCCTAATATAGTTTGTGGCTTATTTAAGRCTTGGGCTACCTAGTTCGGCTTTCTTATCCAAAAAATTCTTGAGATACCTAACAACTTATGTTAAAATGTCATTTAAAATCAAAGGACAATTTTTCTTAATTGTAAGTGCTGTTTTTTCAGTAAGTGCCMCTAAGGAAGGGTCCCCTGCTGCTTTTCATAAGAGATTTTTAGTAGTATTGCAGGATTGAAGTTAGTAGCTTTGCAGAATTAAATGCAAGTAATGATTTCTAAGTTAAAAAGTAGATAATTCTGTATAGAAAGACAAATGGAGAATCTCGGTACTTGAGAAGGAAGAAATACCCTTTAAACACCACACATTGGTGCTAACAGTTTGGGCAATACTTTTAAGTATGTAGTTAAATTAAAAAGGGGAATTTTCTTTGATTTTTGCCTTCATTACAAGAAGACAATGTTGAWAGAGGTGGTGCTGATTTAGTTCCCTGTTTTCCTGTTACAGAGATAGCTTACTAGACTAGAGTCCTAAGTAAGTAAGGCCTGGGTAATTTTCTAATTCTGGGCCAAAAAATGAGGTCAGTGTTTGAGCCCCAGTCTAGGGATTTACCTCAWTTAGCCACACTGGAAAATAAAACTGCAGGCTTTTAATGTGTACTAGATTTGTCTGTACTGATGGTAACTCCATGTACAAGTGCACATCTTTGGAGTGATGATACGTATATCCTGCATCTCGGCTGCTTTGTTTGTTTATGTATACCTGCTGATGTGCTGGATACATTTGACACTTTCTTCTAAATATGTGTGTAGTTCCTTTCTAGCCATACAGTTTGTTTATTCACAAGTGCATTTCCAGCAGTTCCCTCAAGCAGAGAAAACACCTAACTCTTCTCTGGGGAGAAAAACAGGCTCCTGGTTTAGACATAGTCAGAATTGCTGCAGTGCTGCAGGATTGTGTAAAATATTAGAAAGAAACCAGCCTGTGTGCCTCAATCTGCCACTTAAGTTTATGTAGGTGACTAAATAACTAGAACAAATTAAACGRATAAGCAGAGTAACTAGCTAAAGCAGTGCATTGTCCCAGTTGCGCAGGCTGYTCGGTTCTGAAATCAGTGTCAGGCACCCGAGGATCTTCCTGCTCTGGACTTTATTTCTTGATGGAGAAATGAGCTCCTCCAGTAAGTGTTGTGTTAGAATTTCAGCAATGCTCTTTCAGCTCACCAATTGTCTGGTGGTAGCAGCATTGCAAAGTAGAAATCTTGAGGCGTGCTCGGGAATGTTTTCGGCTGCTTACAAACAAACCTGTTGGGATACGTGCCTTGTCTAACACATCCGTTTGGGAGCTCTGCCCCACTTAAATATGCCATTTGTTCCTTATGTTGTTCTTGGCTATGTGGCAGGTGCTGATGTGATCGTTAGCCCAAATATCTCTAGTCTGGAGTGATACAGCTCTATGAACTGAGCTTTTTATCAGTGGATGCTGTTGCTCTGAGTGTCAGTTTTAAGTTGCTTCACTTTTTGGGGCTTAACTGAAGTTGATGTCCTTGTTTGTGAAACTCAATGTGAATGGTGAATCCAAGTGTGAATAAAGTAAAACTTTTGGTGAGCTTTTCTTCTATYGATTTTCCTGCAAAAAGGGATGGTCTTTATTATACATTATTTTGGCTATAAATTTGTAGTGTAAATTTGAAAATGTTAATAAGCAAATTTACAATCACAACACTTTTGTATTCACTGRTGATTTCCACTTACAAAATTATGAGCTCTGAACATAGCTTGGAGGGCAAGTGGAGCAGAGGATGGCTTGGGGACCAGCATTACACTTCACAGCTGCTCCAGGACTAACGCTTTTTTCCTGACATATTTTCTCACTGTAATTTGCCCTATGACTTTTATTTTTGCACAAGGCTTTGCATTATCTGCAGAACATGTTCTTATTCAGCAAACTATATATAGTAAAATAATTGACACATCTTTCCAAATTATTGAGCATATGAAGAAAAACTATACAATCTCAATTTTTATAGTAGCTTGTAATCATTTTTGAACAGGCAGAATGCTTAGAAACAAAAGTTTCAAGCTGTATCAGCAGATTGTTTTGACAGCGAATATTTAGCATTTATTGATGAAGGGTTTTTTTTTTTTTCTTTCCCCACAAGGACTATTTTTGTTTCATAGTATATGGTATCTGAGCAGTGTATGAAGCTATAGTTGTGATCACAGAACTTGCATTCTGTGTAGATTAGTAAATCTGTGTAGATCATTTGCTGTGTGATTTTTTTTTTCTTTTTTTTTTTTCTTATCATGTGAACACTTTACCATTTTCTTTATTGGTAACATTGCTATAAATCCCTTTAAAACTTTCTATAAAAACTTCTTTGCAAGCATCTTTCCTTTCTGGTCTTTAGTGTGGTTAATGAAAACACTGTCAGACTTTAATTTTGTTGAATATTTGCTAGAATTATGAGCGAGGCATGTTTCTTCCATGTCCCCTAAGGACTTCACTAAATTACGGTAAGAAGTGCTTTATGTTACAATTCCAAATATAAAACCATGYCTTGACTCTAGGCACTAACTGTGCCTTGACAACTTATGCTAATAAGGGTTGAGATCTCAAAGGTAAAACTTCTATCGTGTATATAGAAAACTATGGCTCTGTAAATCTCTGAAATATTAATGGAAAGCATTGCTGCGAGGCACGTTCTGTTCTCCCTTGTTCATTTTTATTTCGCTTAATTTTCATTTAGAGTTTCATGACTTTCAGTTATTTGTCTTTAGTTTGTAATTACAAGAGTTGGGAAAAAGGAAGAGGATCTGGAAAAGATACAGTTACTAAGCAGGTACAGAGGTTTCAATGCCAGGCTGAGTTGGTTCAAAACAACTATTTCTCTGTAGAGAGCTTTATTGCCTTTTATGCTTATTCTTACAAAAAGCTGACTTTTTCTACCAATTTTACCAGCTAGCTGTATTTTACATAATATGAAAGGAACAAACTGTGCATTATAGCTTCATTCGTGACTATTAAGTCCTGGAAAAGAGTGGCTATACTTTTCAATGGTGTCATGAAATAYAACTTTGTTAATGCTTATTAAAATCTAATTTCTCAGTTCAGTCCTTCAAACTCCTCAGCTGAAATGGAGAAAGTACCTACAGCCATGACAGATTGCCAGTAGGAATAAATTTCTCTTCATTCATCGTCAGAGTCATTACTGCTTTAAGTAAAGTATAAGTGTTGCTCCCTGTAAGTGCAAAGCAATTTCTTATGTCGACCAGCCACTGATTATCTACGGTCAGAGTTGGTCAAAAGACCATTTGTTCTTTTYCCTGAGATTACTGATCATCCCTTAAGGAAGACATTTCCTTTGATCATTTGATGCTCAATATATTGAGTATTAAATGTATTGAAAGTCAGCAAATAATTAATCCATTTTTATTAATGTTGTAAGTTCTTCAGTTAAATCTTCTAAGATGCACAGGAAAAAAGATCGATTAAGGTGAACTAAGTCTAAAATGAAGAAACTGGGGGTGACATGGCTAAATGAAAGAAATTGCTGACCTAACATCATTCATTATGGACTTCTAGCTCTTGCCAAGTAAAATAATATTGCGCTTTTTCTTTAAGCAGGACTTTCTCCAAAAGAAGGATATTTTGATTACTATTCTTGAGGTATTCACCAATCTACACAGTTTTTGGCTTTGATGTAAACCATTACTATTACTTGCCCTATTGTAAGWACATCAAACTTTGTGTCTACATGTATTTATGTGCATCTAACAACAACAATCTGCTGAATTATCAGTCCTTATTAATAGAGTTTAATGTACAAGAATCAGATATCCAAATAACTTCAATTGGATTTTAATTATTTTTTTGTTATTAAAAAAAGTTAACATCTCTTACATGCTAGTAAGTATAATAATAATAACTGATACCCAAGCAACTTGGAGAAAGTCAGGTTTTGCTAAACAACAGCACAAACCATAAACACATTTGCTCTAAAAAGAAAATAAAGGAAATAAGAATAAAAGCTTGAGTTTGTTCCCATATCAGGCAGGAATGCCGGCTCCTGAATGGATTACCTGCTTTCTTGTAATCTAGGCATTCTTTGCTCCACATATTTYAAGCTTATAAATAGCCTCACACCCCTTTGCAGTATGCTGTTAACCAGCTGAAAAGGATTATATAGCTTAATTTGTTGCTATCAAATGAATGCCAGTGTAACAATTGACTGTTGCTCKTGTTAGATTTATGTGTATTTTGCAGTTCTACCAAGAAAAACATGCCATCTCATACCAAAGGAACCAACAACAAAATAGGACTATCTACGTATCTGCATCGCTTTAAACTTAGGAAAGATGGGACTTKGCACTGCTCGCCCTCTTACTTGACCAGTAAATAAATTAGTTGAATATGAAGGGAATTACTCTAGTGTTTAGACTGTGATTTTGGGTTTTGATTTCTTTTCCTTTGAGTAAGCAGTACCTAGACAGATTTTTTTTTTCTACAGAAATTGCATTGCTTTCTGAATGTCTTAGCAGAAATATTTTTAACACTTTTTTAATGTTCTGAGAAGTTTTCTTTTTTCTCATTTGATATATAGAAAGAGGGAGAAAAATTTAAGTATAGCATCTATTTTATAAAAGCACATTTGCACATTTGGAACAATTTTCAGAAATGGCTGTGGTAATATCCTTCTTGTATTTTACATATTTAAGAGCATTGAARTTTACATTTAAAATGTAAAAGCAGTGTTAATGTTGAGAAAAGTTGAACTCCAGTATGTAAAATTAATTTTTCAGTTCTCTCTCTTTCTTGTTAATAAAAGCACCTTCCTTGCTAATAAAAGCACTTGCCTTCCCATTCCCCAAGCTTATCCTCATTTGGGAATTTGGCTTGCATTTTAATCCAGTGTTAAATATTGCAAGACTTCTCTACCTGTTGTTGTGGTCTTAATTCTTGTCTCAGCTTTATTTAAAGGTGCAACAGCAGCATAAATAAATGGTCAGCAAATTAATTCCTGAGGAGCAGCTGTACCAATTCTTTTCAACAGCTGGTGCAACTTTGACTAGACCAAAGAGTTAAACTTACTTATCCAAGAAATCATATTCTAGCCAAGGAGGACTGGGCAGACATTTCTGGAATATTTGTAAAATACAAGATGATGCAGCTGGATTTCTGTGACATACCTGAAATACTTTCTGAAATGCTTAATGAAGAAATCAAGACACATGCTTTACAAAAGATGGTAAACTACTACCCTCCAACGCACGGTATAGTTGGGAGGCTTGTGGAATGATGCCTACGGGTATAGGGAGCTGGTACAGATTATATATTCTTGCAGGGAGCCCTAAATAAGGTAGGAACTGTTTGAAAAACTTAAGCTAAAACATCCTAAACATWATTTAAATGTGGTAATAGTGCAAAAATATCATTAATATCTGTGCCATATAGTTTTGACAATATTCACTTTACTATAAATTGTCCATTTTAATATTCTTTAACTGTGAATAGAACCTTTTAGCATTCTTTATACCTTTCCATCTCTTAAAATGTGACCTTACAAGATGGTAGCTCTTGCAAGAGGTCTCCTCTTTCTTTTGCCAAATGCTGCTTTGCCCTCGAAACAGAGTGACTGCGGGCCAGGTCCCAGGTGTACAGCTGTGTGTTCCTTCCCTCGTCTTGAACTGAAATTCTGGTTTTGTTGAGGTATTTGGGAAGGTTTTATTGTTGACTTCTTTGGGACCATTACTTCATGTGTGTGTAGGGGTCCTTGAGCAAGGAAACGTGATTTATTAGCTCGTTGCTGCCAAAAGTTGAAGGTCCTGTTTAATCTCTGCTTCCAAACACTTTTGCTCTTCATCTTGTGCTTGCCTTGTCATGCTTCTGGCTGCTTTCTGAGCTAATTAAATTTGCTAAACTGGCGGAAAATTAACTCKGCAGCAACAACAAAAAATGAGTTTTCTGTATCCTAATTACTTGAGTCATTTCAGAGAAGAATCTGACAAGTGCTRGAGTCAATTTGAGGAAGAGTGTGGAGTAAAATGGCCAGAGCAAGGAGGGGAAGTGAAAAGCCTTTTTGAACAAAATAACTGTTAGTCTGTCACTGCAACCTAAGTGTTTGTAGCTTTCCAAATGTAATAAATTATTTTACAGACTGCACCGTTTCCTCTGTATTCACTGATCTGTGGCACATTAAATAACCTACAGCTGAAATGAGAGCATTGATATCATTAAGCTTTTAAATTTAGAGGAGATCTGGAGACTAAAATTCATTAAATGGATTGTTTCTACAATAAAAGCAGATACTTCTATACAGAGGTTTTTAGAGTGGCTGCATATTGCCTCCTGGATTCCCCTCTGCTAGCCTGAGTCTGTGTTCCTTCACTCTCGGTGCTTTATTTCAGGCTGTTCCAGCTTTGTCATCTGATCTCTTATAATCTGTGTTTCAGTGCAAAAAGTTATGTTTCATCTTGGGTGGGGGAAATAAAGCAGATTAGGGCTCTACCTTACTCTTCCATTAGGTGGAAATGACATGGGAGAAAAGTCGGCATTGGATAGTCAACATTGACTCCATGTGGAATTGGATTTTTACTCTGACCACACATGGAAGTTTTAGGGCATTTGATCCATTCTTTAGTCAAAACTTACAATAAAGCATAAGCTTTGAACAAAATTTCTTGTGGTTAGTGTTCAACACTCTCTCTCTTGTTTGTAGATCTCCTAACGTTTCAGAGGCCTGAGGCTTTCAGAAACATTTGTATGGTTTGAACACAGTTGGAATGGCATGAAATACTCACTTGTGTCCRGCTTTCATTCTTTCTGCTGCTTTTGGTACAGCATGTCTATGTTTATTTCTTCACAAAGAGAGAAAACCATCAGTCTGCAAGTTCAGCTTGTAGTTTTACCCTTTCTGTGTATTATTTAAATGAATTTTTTTGGAAAATGCTGTTTTTGAGAGATCAAAATTAATRATCTCCATACCCTTTTCAGAGATAAGTGCCATTCTGTATTCTTGTGCATGCAGACTTTGTACCAGGTCAATTGGCGTGTGATAGACTCTTCAAAGCAGTGCAGCTTTTTTCTGTGCAGTCCCTGCTAGTGTCGCCCTCCCACCTCCGTCTCTGGGGTTGGATTCCTGCAGCAGTGCCTGGCTTCCTTGGAGCCCGTKCGCATACCTGTACCAAGCAGGCTGCTGGACGGTATATCATCTGGGAACTATTCCTAGACTAGTATTAAAACATCCTTCATATAAATAAACTTGTGACCATTGTCACTGTATAAGAATAGTTACTGGTGTAGTGAAGACTGGCTTCCTATGTTAGCAGAAGGGATCTTACAGTTTCTATCTATGGCAGGAGTATTTGAGTATCAGAGGAACAAGAGGCTTGTATATAATGTAAATTCTAACTCATTGTATATTATCAAATATGTATCAAAAAATAGATGCTTTGTTGCTTTTACTATCTGGACACTGATTTGAGAGGATGACTTTCCAATACCTTGTAGTGCTCTGCTTTATCCATTTGAGGGCAGCTGTTCACTACTGTTAAGAGCTGTGGGAAAAGTATCTGGGGCTCTGCTTTCTGCATTTTAATCTTCCTATACTTGGAAATGTTTAATTTAGCTTTCCATGTAGCTCTTATTTTATTGTATGATGTATATATTGCCTTTTGTTAAGGTTCCTTTTGAACTACATCAGACTAGAAAATAAAGAGGAAAAATATTATTGCTTCTTACCTACTTTTAATTTGCAATAAATTTTGGGGCACTTTTATGCATTCGAGTAAAGTGATCTGATTTTTCTGACATGGTCTTCAGATTAAAATGACAGGCAGACACTTAAAAAGAGCGTTGTTGTAGATCAGCCTCAATTTACTTAGGAATAAGATGTTGCAGAAATATAACAGAGCATCAAAGCTCAAGTTTCTGTAACTTCCCATTTGTCAAACTAGCATGTTCTCACTTATATATAAAAAAAGACTTTTAAAGATAAATGCAAAGTGGTTCTTCAAGTTTTAGAGTTAGAGCTTAGCCTAGAAGTAAAAATTAAAAGATAAATTGATACTTAGTATATGCTGTATATTCTTGACAACTTCTCCATTTCCATCTTCCTGTTACTCCCACTTACTGCTTAAATTAGTGTGTGCAGATTTTCGGGTGAAGGACTTTCTCTTCTTAAATGTTTATAGTTGTCTAGCACAGCTTGGGCCCTTTGAACATTACTGAAAGATGATTAATAAAACCTACTGTCTGTAAGAGGTATGAAACCTTTATTAAGACTAAAAGAAAAAAGGAGCTGTGAAAACAAATCTGGACCAACATGAGTAGTTTGCTAGTGTAAATTTTTTGAAGCTTTTTTTCGGAGCTTTTTCATATTGACCTGGTAAACTGTGAAAGTTGATGCAGCGATTTCCCATGGTTCAGAACAGCCTTGGTTTGGCTTTGTCCTTGCACAAAATGAACTATGCTGAATGCAAACAAGATATTTTATTTTTATTTATTTATTAGCAAGTTGGGTGTCCCTACGGAGTTACTTTAARAGAGATGCTTGTGAGTGTTTTGGAAGTTACTGAAGAATAACTGACATATTGTTGGCACTTTTATCTCAAGCCACAAAAGAAAAAAGGCTGATTATCAAAGCTTAGTCTGTTAAGAGGTATGAGAATAATCTGTGACTGGAGATTTGAGCTGTGAGTGGTGCTTGGAGAATGCCTTACTGCTTTCCTCTGGGCTACGCAGTTGTGTGTAAAACCGTGTGTAGACCAAACTGTCTTCAAGCAATCATATTCTCATTTTCCTCTTTAATACGTTCTAGTATAAGAGAAGGTGAAAAAAAGAAAAATCATTAAACATGAACATCTGTGATATCAACTAATAATGTTTATATTTGGTATTAAAATAACATGATTTGCCGCATCATCAAATCTTCCTTTCAGGGATTGCACATGGAAACAATCTTTTCAAAGCAAGTTTTTCTTTTTTTAAAAAAATGCTAGTGACATTTATGTACTGAAAATAGATAAACTAGTCTATCACTGATGAAGTATTATAGATTACTGAAATTGGAATGGCTATATATGTATGTAATTATTTGAAAAATCATGTATGGTCATACATCCTATGTGGTCATTTCAAGTTACAATAATTTTTAAGCTGTACAAATCATTTACATTTGGGTAAACTTCTGACTTTGCGAATGATAATGATAGTAACTTATGCATCAAAAATGGAAAAACTTTATTGAACTTGTTGCCTTTTTTTTTTTTAATGATATATGCAGGAATATATGTATTCCTGCCAGCTCTCATCTTGACTTTCAAAGTAGAAATAAAAGGCTCCAATTTATTCCTTTCTAGTGTACTTCATTGAGGTTTCCTTACCTGAATGATATTCACATCCAAAGGCACCTTTTCAAGTCTTCTAGCCAGGTGAGAGCCAGGCATTTGTTGTATAAAATACCAAGACCTGCAGAATGACACTCTCAAGTATGTGTGGAGGGAACCACTGTTAAATACAGGATAATGATAAACTTTTTTTTTTGTAGTTTATGGAATGAAATACAATGAGGGAAATAGTCTCTCAAAGATGAGGAAATTTGTCTAAATGACTAAATTGTGTTTTAGAATGGCATTTGAATGGAACAATCAGAAAGAAAAATGTGTGTGAAAATACTCTGCTACGCAGCATGCTGTCACAGTGCCGCTATATGCAGCTTTTGTAAAGAAATGACAGTTTTTGTTTATCTGGGAAATTGTTCTGTTAAAAGTAAATGCTTACTCTCATACATATATAAACAGAGACTGAATGAAGCAATTGGGCATTTCGTAGATTTTTGGTTTTCGTTTTTGTGAAAAGCACTCAACGAACAAATGTTTGGTATAGAGAGGTCCTTTATATGCTTTTTGAAGGGCGAACAAAGGGGCAAGTGGAGATGGCAATACCAGCACRTCGTAGCGCTTTCCTTAGCGTTGTGCTTCAGGCATTAACATGTTACTACTATGTTTCCTCCTTGCCCTTACACAATTATGCAGTTAATTAGCTTTGCTGGGCTGTGCATAAAGGGACTTGTAAAATTTCTTTGTGGTCATTTATTCACTTCATTTTATGCTGTACTGACTTGGTTCATACAAAGGCATTGATGTTTTTCTGGGTCTTTAATCAGCAATTTCATAAGATATTCACAGGCTTCTGCCCAGTTTTGCTCAGAAGTTTCAAAAYTTGAATATGTTTTTAAGAACTGTGTCCATGTGTATGGGTTGACAAGCATTGTGTGAACCTAGTAGTAGTGCAGGAAAGCTATTTTGATCAGGAAATKATTTAAAATTGAATGAAACCCAGGGTAGATGACTCAAGCCACAGATATTCCCGTTTTAGTTCRTGGCAGGGCAGGGGAGGGTAAGAACTCGTCCTGCATGCATGCACCCTTGCCCGTGTGCTGCGAAGTGGCATTCAGCCAGGCTTGCTGCCAAGACGGGTGTCTCCCCACTGCCTCCAGGGGCCCTGATTTTCAGGGGAAGGGAGTAGGTAGTAACTTAGCAGGGAAAATCGGGGTGACTTTACTGTCTTTCCCCATGCCTTCCGGACAAGGGAATGGGCTTTTCTCCTTCCCCTCCCAGTGGTGCTGAGCCTGGGTAGACGTATGTCAARCGCAGAGCAGGGAAGATGACTCCGTTCCCCTGGCATGCCTGGGGCCGGGGCCCCCGGCGCCGCTTCCTCGTGGCAGGAGGGTGCCGGGAGAGGGAGCGTGACCCGTCAGAGGGGAGGAGAGGAGAGGAGCAGAGCTCAGCCGCGTCTCAGGGCAGCTGCRCAGAAGTCGGGGGGACTGGGAGCTAAAAATCCCAATCATGTGCTCTTTCGCGTCAGTATCTTCATTTCTAAGTACTTTGAGGGTTTGTTTCATCTTGCTTTCAACTTTCAGTTGTGGTATTGGATTTGGGACTTGTGATATTGTCTTTCTGTTGACAACAGATGAGAAATAGCAAAGTCCTGGTAAGGTTTTTAGTCACTGGCCATCAATTTTTATTGAAACTCTAGAAAAGTTCCTTACCTGAGAGCAGTAGAATTGACCCTGTGATAGCAGTTTGAGGATTAGATTTGCATTTTTCCTCTCTGCAAGAATTACTCCAACTCATTAAAATAAAAAACCCATGTATATATATGTACCTTCTTGTCAAGTGTATGCGTAAGTGCCTCTGGCTGTTAAAACTCACGGCAATTACGATTTGCTTCTTCGTTTTAAATGTCCATATCCCTTTTCAGAGAAGGGTTCTTCTGACATTGCAGGGGAGGTCCACCAGCCGTGTGAGTGGCAGGAGCAGTCTGCCGTCCCATTAGTACTTTAATTCCTGGCTATACTGGGATAGCTCACACTTCACGAAGCTGCAGACAGGTCAGGACACTTGGCAGGAGAAGGCTGAGAGACAAAGGCAGCAAGTGGTGGGCAGCTCCAGCACCAGCCTGCAGGCTCTGTTTTTAAAAGAAATCATGCAACGTTAAAAGCCAAGATTTTTTAAAAAATTTTTTTTTAAATAATGTTCTTGCATTGTTAGTAGACTTGACAAATAAGAACGGTAAAATGTCTAAACCTGGGAAAACTGCCGTAAACCATGGCTTGGTTCCTGTTGATCTCAAAAGCGCCAAAGAACCTCTGCCACACCAAACCGTCATGAAGATATTCAGCATCAGCATCATTGCCCAGGGCTTGCCCTTCTGCCGTAGGCGGGTAAGCATAAAATTCTTAAAAATCTGAATTTTGGTATTTGTCTTGCAGTTGAGTGCTTTGTCATAGTGCACTCATTCCATGAGGAAACTCGTGTATCTGTATTGCGCGTTGCCATGGGGTGCCACTGAGTAGCCCTTCGGTCATTTATTTCCATAATACTTGTACATCAGATGATTTAAAATCAGCACATGTTGTCTTAGGTATTAGCTGTTTAGAGACATGCTAAAGAGTCTTTTGTAATCGTTAACCACACAAATGCTTTACAAAGGCAAGCACATCCCTATGTGTATATTTAGCTTTTATTCACCATTTTAGCTGCTGTAAATAATTTGGAATTGAAAGCTTTTTAAGTTAGGAATTTTATAGTTATGAATTGTATTGACACATGTGTCTTGGGTACTAAAGTGGAGAATTCAGATATCTTAAACCTATTTAATATTTGATTGTGCTTAGTAAACCTTCTTAAAACATAATTTTAGTACTTTTGTAACTCTCAATAATGGAGACAACATTTTTGCAGTTACAGAAAATAAAAATAGCATGTTACTATGTGGAGGTTGAGATATAGTTTATATATAGACAATCCTAGCCTGACAAACTACCATGGGTCTTATACTACAGCGTCAGTAACTATGTGAATAAAGTTSCTCTTAAAATCTGATGTAAATTTAAAAAACGTTCTTTGAAAATTTGTTCTCTTTAGGCCATACATTTTTCAATAAAAGTTAAATATCTTCAAGTCCACTTACATAAATGATTTTCTTCCTTTCTTTGTTACTCTTTGAAACACTTCTTTGCAATTAAATTATAAATAAATGTATTACTTTTTGTAATAAATTTTCTCCAAACSATATGGAGTTTTCTATTTCTACTGAACAAAAATTGCTTCCATTTATTAATGTCAGATTGTAAAATTTGCCTCTGCTTTTGTAAATGCGCTGTTTTCAAATGTCAAAAGAATTTTTCTTATTAAATTTGCATGCAGTTAAATCACAATTTTGATAAGATTGCCCTTGAAATCTTGTGTTATTTTTCTTTTTACTTTCTTTGAATGTCTGCCTGAGAATATTTCTCATATGTAAAAGCTATGGCATGCATTGAAAGCTAGCAAAATGATATCTGAAGAAAGGTAAAAACTGGAATATGCTTATGCCTGTCTGTTTTATAGTGGGCCATCTACATTTCAGAACAGTAATTCTTTTCAGAAATTCACAATTATAGATGGGCATTCACTGAACAGTGAATAGAAACATTTTATAACATGGAAAACCATAAAATAGCTCTTTACTGGTATGCTTTCCAATTTTAGGTATGATTTGAGAACTCTTTTCTTGAAAATACGCATTTGAAACTTGTGTTCAGATAGTTTTAGTTTCATGGGCTTGCACAGTATGTAACCTAGAGGAAGAAAAAATATTTTTCTTTAAATTTACTGGAGATGTGTGTATTTTATAAAAGTAATGTCTGTATTAACGCGTTATGCTACTCATTTTGTAGTGAGAAGTACATTCTGATGCATCTAAAATATATGCAAAATCTGTTAAAATGGATCTCTCTGAAGAGATTCCGTTGTTCCAAAACACAGACACTGTATCGCTCACTTGTCCTGTCCTAAATCATGTTGAAGCCGTCAGTTTAATGACAGACATTTTAGATCTAGTAGGGTTCCAAGGTGGTGTTCAACATCTGCTGATATTTTGCCATTAGGACCAAGCAGGAAAATCGTAAYGAAATCTCCCTGTTACCAGCTCGGGTGTATTTAGCTTACCTAGCTCTCGCGCGCCTTACGCAAGCAGTACTTCTCAGCACCGTGGCCCCCAAGGTGGGGGCCAAGCCTGCGTCGAGCCGCGGCCGCGTCGGGCGCCTCCCTGGGAGCCGTGTCCGCGTGCGCTGCAGCGCGCTCCGCGCTGTCCCCRTGTTCCATGAGGGCTGCTCCCAAAGCCACTGTTCCCACTAGCCAAACGGGTCCTTGGAGGGCTATGCATGCAGGGAGTCGCTTGGATTTTTCTRATACTAGACTGTAAAAYGAAGTGCTGCTCTTTCACCTTGAGCTGTGCTGAACCTGCATGGGACCAAAAAAGGAAAAAAGAAATCCACCAAAAAAMCCCCAYGAAAACTCCACAGTATTCTCAAATTTTCTCTTGWTTCTGTTTTCTTATTATAAATCATTTTTTAGTATCGGCAGATGAGAGGTTCARTACTTTCATTACACAAATTTATTGTTTTATTGAAAGTACCAGGAAACAGAGAAGTAGTTTTTTGTAAAATATGAGGTCAGGTACAAATAGTCTTCCCTGATGTGCAACTGTTATTTTTTTCTTAAATCCTACTTCTTATATTAAAATGCTTGAATTATTTAGTATTTAATGTYCAGACCTAAACTTGCTATGCTTTGTAATTTTTTTAATGGCAAATGTACAGTTATGCCATGCAAACACTGATGTGACTGAAGATTTCAGCCTTCTCCTTGYTTGAACTCATTTCTTCACCTCCTTAAGGGTACGTTAAACCAACCAAAACATCTTTAAAATGTGTCCTGTGATCCTTGGGAGTAGAAATACTTCCGCTGTGAGAGCTGGCCGTTCATAGCTTCTGCATCCTCCGCATTGGTTATRTTCAGCTTCTATCTAGTAGCGTACTATAAATGGTCACAAGACTTAACAGTTTGCCCTTATGTAKTTTCTCAGTTCCCTCACGTAGTTAAAACACTTGTGTCTGCARTTCTACTAATCGGAATTGAGTTAAAAATAGTATTACTTGGCATTCTTTGTTCAGCACTTGAAAGCAACTGTAGCATGTAGTTCTAAAAGTATTCTCCTACAAAATAAATGTACAAAGTCTTTCAAAACAGTCACTAAAAGTATTGCTCTATTGTTGAATGTAGGTGCCACCGTGGTCCTCTTTTTTAGCTGTTAACATATTTTTTTGTAGACAGGGAAGTAGATTTTGCTGTATAGGATGAAGAAGCAGTGAAATCCTTTATTTCACATTTCAAGTATCATATATCATTTAGCTATTCAGTGAGGTTTAGCTGCAGCTGATTACTGAACATACTTAGGAGATAGTCATGCATGTTATGTATGTTCAGAAAGCAAGTGCTGTATTTTGTGTCACGGTGAATACCTTCAGATCGCTAAAAACTGCTCTAAGTGAACAGTGTGGTGCCTGTCTTAGATTGCTCTTAAGCTTCTAACAGAAGAAGCATTTTTTCCTTCTCAACTCTTCTAATTATTACCTATTTCTAAAGTCATATTAAAAATGAAATTTTCCCCCTTTACTTTTGCATGGTATTAAAAATTTCAATATTTACTGCTGTTAGTTGTTGTATGTTTTCCTTATTTTAGATGCATATTTTTGAGAAGTGATAATAAGCTGAAGCATTTGTGACAACAACTTGTGTGCTTGCAACATTCCTCTATTTAAAGTGGCTTAAAGTAGCATGGGTTTAACATACACACTGTGGTATTCTAAGCTAGACAAGTTGGGGTGGTAAATGTATCTGTTCCAATGCCTGTAGTTTCATAAATAGCTGATTATTTTGCYGTACATTTTTGTGAGAATAGTTGCACCCTGTGGGTGCAGGTCTCACCTGAAATGTGTCCAGTCCAAGCTACACAATTGGTCAACTCTTGATTTGTAAAATGATTTCCTCCATAGGATGGACGTGAGTGTGTACTGAACATAGGATGAACATGTAAGCATTGATTTATATATGCAGATGTATTTTTAATTTGTGGAAAGTATCCACTGGTGGCACATTGYGGAATGCATCTGCTTGCTCCTGCAGTAGGGTGCTCTATGTGGCCCTGTAGTTCCTTTTCCTCCCTGTGGCTATTTCTCGCTGTAATTATTTCTACTATGAGTGTGTCTTAGGCATGAGCTTTGCTTAATCRTATTTATTTTCTTATGCGTTCATTTCTGTGTTAAAGTCAATGTTTTTTGGGCAGTCAGATCTACCTGCTTGTGGCAGCATTTGAACCAGTTACTGCCTTCCTCTTTCCTTCAGGAAAACGTAAGCCTCATTTTTCTGCAACAAATCATGTAATTTCAGCACATAATTTCATGCATGACAGTAAGAAGTTATTTAATGGACCAAAAAACAGTCCAGGCTCCTCTGAAATCATGTTTCTGGGATCCTAACTGAGGAAAATATCTCCCTGTATTTCAGTTCACTTTGGATGAAGTTCCGAGTGCAATGAGAAGGAACCCAAATATTTTTCCCTGAAACTGCAAAAGGAGAAATACCCCCTTCTCCTATTCCCTACCCCAAATTCATTATCACTTGGTAAGAAGAGACTGTCATGACAATGTAAAGAAAAAGTGTTTACGTATGCATATGTATTTGCATACATACTTTTTATTCTAAACTTAAGAAAGTTGTGAGGAATGAGAGTGTTACAGATAAGAGTGCTGCTCTGTGTGCGTGTGGAGACTTTCTGGGTTGTGTTTGGGTTTTTTTTGAACTTGCATTATGGCCACTACAGACAAGAAGCTTCTTCAAGCAGCTGTCGCAAATTATTTCCTTTTAAAGCTGATTTAGCTTTTACTCTAATGGAGTGTAGGCCACAGACTGATGAGTCAATGTCTACATGAAGCAAATGAGAGGAAATTTGTTTTTGTACTTATGCTCATTCCCCATAAGGGACCATGTCCATTACCTGGATATCAAAATAGTCTTGGTAAAGCTGGCCTTACAGAGGCTTTGCTTTTCATTCTATTAACCCCGTAGTTTACAGTATTATTTAATTTTTGGAGCTTTTTTCAAAAGACTTTTGGAATGAGACTAAAATCTCCTATAGAAATACAAATAATTTTGYGTAATGAACTATTTTGCCTCTCTGAGGGTCTGTGGCATCGCCGCATCGCCGCTGCACAGGCGCCCTCCTGCGCCTCTCGTCTCCTCGCACATCCTGCGCAAGGTGACAGCCTTGATGAAAGGCAATATGGTACTTACTTTCTCTTAAAAAAAAAAAAAAAAAAAAAAAATCGTTAACCAAGCTGTGCAGATTCAGGCCAACCTCCTGCACTGGAGCAGGGTCAGAAATACCTGGGCCATCTGACAGCTTGTCTACAAAATTTGCCAGGATGCCACAGCCCACAGACTGTTTTTTGTTATCCTCCCCACCCCTTAGAACCGTCAGTGATCTCCTGTCACCGTAATAAGTCTTTGAGAATTGCTTGGATATTTAAATTCTGCTATTTCTTGGCGAGATAAAAACCGCAGTAAGAAACTCGTTTATATTTAATGCTACCTAAATGTTTTGCTTTGTGTTTTTGATGGCTGTAAAGCTTCCATCTCTCATACAATGAAAGCCGTTGTTCTATTCTAGCCGGATCTGCTTGTGCATAGGGTAAGTGTGTGTTGTGAGGCCTGTGAAGCCAAACCACTTGCATTTAGGAAGTGTCAGAATTAAGCCTGCCTGAGAAATTTGATGCCTTTGTGCCCAGTTATTTAKATGTTTTTAGAAAACGCTGTTGTTACCCAAGTGGAGCTGTTTAAATGTGCTGGATTGACTTTGCGAAAGCTCTTTATTTGCTGCGGTCCACCTGGTTTATGTCTGCTTTGCCATGCCCAGCSCTGGAGCCCATGGCACCCAGCAAAGGACAGGCAGAGCAGGGCACGGCAGCACCGCCACGGACTGACCCGCCGGCCTCAGCACTGCTTGCCCATCCTGCCCCAGAGGAGCTTGGCCCCTGTGAAATGAGGCACCTCGCTGCAGGATTTGAAGCCGGATGGCCTTAACCACACTTATTTTTCTCTTCTTGCAGTCCCTGGTGTCATTCGGTAAACACTTTCTGTCCTTCTGCAGCACATGAAGCCGTCGCAGGGCGGCTCTGCCTTGGGTATGAGGAAGGGCTCCTCTGTGCAGAAGCAGCATTTGATGGGGGTSAGGACTGCTCCGTAACACAAAGCAATACCAAGAGGGCAGCAGATGGGTTTGRACTGGTGATCTTTGTTCCAGTATTTCTCAGGGTGAGGGGCAGCTGCGCCGAGCGGGGGCACCCAGGCAAGTCCCAAGTGGGGCTGCTGTCCCAGAGCAGCATATCTGTGGGCACAGCGTGCCCTGTCCCACAGGGACGAGCCGGGGCTCTCCGCGAAGGACGGTGTTGCCGGTCTCTGCAGTTCCATTGTACAGAGCAGGGCTTCCACTTCGTTCCCTGTTTCTTTGCCCAGGCTGCAATTTTCTTCCAAGCTGTGTGGGAAAACTCTTACCTAAAATATTTAATGCTGCTTCTCTAACATTAAAATAGCAAGAAAACACAGGAAGATGTATGTATGAGAGGAGGAGAAAAAAAATATTAAGGAAAGTTTTCAACCTTTTACAACAACCATGCAGAAAAAGGCAGACATCCATCCAAGGGCCACCTGTTTTGTCAGAAGAAAATGTGGAAATGACTTGATAAAGGGCTGTAAAAGCTCTTATAAAAATTAGAACCAAATAACAATTAGGCTAAATTGTCTCTTAGTCTTATTTATTCCCTCCTCTGTTTAGCATTTGCTTTATATATGAGGTTCTAATATTTTGCAAGACCACCAATGATCCGCTGACCCAAAACCAACTTATAAAAGGAGGAGAGAAGAAGGGGTTAAAAGGTATACAGTAAGTCTGAATATGCTATTCAATTCCTTCTTCATCGGTCATCTGTGTATGGAAAGACTTCCTGAAATCATTTTATGTTTAGTGTCGAAGGAACTCATACTACTTAATAAATGCAATTAAGCTTTTCTTTGTTAGCTAGGGCAATATTTTCATTTTATGAGGAGGAACAGTATAATAATATGGCAAAGATAGTAAATGTATTGTGCTATAATCAGTAATTTGTGCTTCTTTCTCTCAGTATCTTACTGCTATTTTAAGTATTTTAGGTTTATATACACTCTGCTTTTCATGTGGACAGTAGTACAGAGAATTTTATTTGTAAGTGGCAAAAAAAGAAATAACTTGCATGGAAAAGACTTACATAGGTGAAAGTCTTATCTGCAGATATCTAAAATATTTAATGGGATATTTCCTCATGATTTAGATGTTCCTAGGTATGTATATCTAGATGGATTTTAAAAACTTGCTATTTTTAAGAAAATTTTACTACTGATGTTATAGTAATATCCCAGAAGCACAAAAATGCCTGTATGCAGAAAGCTGACCCTTTTCAGAGATGAAGGACATTAGACAAAATCAGGGGAGAAACAGAAAATTGTTTCTTGGGCTATAAATCAGTGCTCCATGTGTAATGCTCTATTGCTCTCTTCCTAAGCATGCTCTCCTCCCAGGATAGATCTGTCCAAAAAATTGCAAAAGAATGGCAGAACAGGTGCTACAGAAGCACTTTTTTTGTGGTGTTAGTCCTATTTTTTCCTTCTTTTCTGCATTTAGGTAGGCTTACTAATACACTTAAAACGGTTTAGGTTTTGTAGCTCCCAGTGAATCCACATGATAGTGCTCTACAAGTCSAAATGGCCGTCTTTTCCAAAGCACGCTGCTATTAATAAACCCTATACAAGATTGCTTCTCATGATAACAGCAGCAGCTGGCAAGAATGCTTGCAATTTCAACATATTTGCTATAGCACTGCTACATGCCATCTCGCATTTTTCCTGTGGTTCCTTGTCAGTGAAATTTCAGATCGAATTCTTGCATCTTCCTTCATGGCCTCGGTCTCCCCCATGTCCTCCCTCCCCACCTCCAAATCCTGTCTAGCTCCCAAGCTATCCAACAAGTCCTCAACTGTCTAGTGCCTGTTCTGTCAGCATAGTTTTCCTGCAGCATATCTGCTCTTTCCTGCCTGTCTACACCCACGCTGTTCCTGTCCTTTGCTTGCCGCTTACGCGGCATGCAGTTCTGGTAAGCCCTTCCTGCCCACGYGCCTCCTTTAATGAGAAAGGAATTATCTGTACTTGCTAGCCTAATAGTTCTTAATTAAAGCAGATAAGCCACAAAGTTGAAGACAGACAGAAATACAGCAGATATATATGTATTTTTTAAGTTTAAACATAATAATTTAAGTATTAAAACATCATCTGTTTGTCTTGTGTTAGACACATGAGCTTGACACTTACTCGGAGTTCACCCTCACTTTGGTACAAGAAATAAGTTGGATTATTTAATACAGACACTGTACATGGCAAAAAACTAATCACACAAATTAATGAAAGTGGGGCTCCATCATCCTTTTAGCCTATGATAGGATCTTTTGCATCAGTGCCATTTGTGACTAAGGTTCATCTAATTGCATCAGATTGCTTCTGATAGAAATGCTTAGTTTCGTAATCATGTTTGAAATATCATTATATGTTGGGGTTATTTTGACACTGATTGCAATTAATGTGTCTCGGAGCTAAGGACTGAAGTTAATTCCTAGAGTAATTAAGGATATATGTCCATAACAGTACCTGSTTATTTAAAAAAAAGAAATTAGTTGTAATATTAAGACTCTGTTTTGGTTGGTTCCTAAGTCACATGTAGCTTTATGGCTTTGAAATGCAAAATACATTTGTTTCATGTTTGCTTGCTTTAAGAAATAGCCCCCTGGAAAATATGCTAGAGAAATAAAAAGGACATAATGCTACTTAACTGATATATATATAAGAAGTTTTAGTTATAGTTTTCCTGAAACCATTCTGTTTMAATGTCAGGTAAGCGTGTACATTCCTCCTCATTTCTTCCCTCTTCGTGTGGCCTGTCGCACCAGGAGCCGCTCGGTGACCGCAGCCCTCGGTTGCCCCGCGGAGAGGAGGCAGCTTGGCGCGGCCGCTGCCAGGCGGTGTGAGCGCTTGCGGCCTCGCGCCGGCTCTGCTGCCATGGCTGCAGCCAGCCTGCCAAACGGCCGGGATGTTGGGCTGCCTTCCTGCGTGTAATTCATTTCGAGTGTCTGATGCTTCTGCTTCCTGTACATGACACCAGCTCATTTTTTTGCTTCTRCTCACTCTGTCGTCCTTGGTTCATGCGGTGCCTTCCTATGAACCGTTTTATCCAGATGTCTGCTCGTTTTGGCACCTTACATGAGATGAATGCAGCTGTCTTGTACAGTACTGAGCTCTGAGCCAGACTTGAGATTTCTGGGAAGGCATCCAAGCTTCTGAGAGTATCAAGAGGAAACAGTTTGCTCCTCTGAAATGTTGCCTTATTTTAGTTCGGACATACAAGTGAACATGGCATAGGTGTGTGTTTGTGGCCACTTTTAGCAGGTCCAACCTTCCTTTTGTCTGTTCGTATAGACAGAATTTTTAGCAAAAGTAACTTGTCTTTCTTGCTGTGTGGAGAAGGTAAATACCTGAAGACATCAAAGATATCAAAGATATATTGCCCTGAAAATATGGCAGTGAGGAGAGACAAGTGTGCATAAGCAGCATTGGCGCCTCCTTGCATTGAACGCTTAAAACATACAGGAATTCCTAGTTGCTAAGAATTGTCAGCATATTCTTTGGGCTTCAGTAGACAGTTTCTTTCCTCTGAGGGTATTCCATTTACCCAGTCATAACAGTTACTGCAAGTCTAATAAAACAAATCTTTCAAGAGCCATCTGTGGTTTCTCCCTCTTAGCATCATCCGTCTTTTGCATACATTTGTTGCTATAAAAACTCAGGCGTGTTATTTAGTAGTTGTCTATGGGGCCTTGTGTTTTCCTATTGATCTTAAGATTTGCAGTTTATATTTACACTATGTAAACCATGAACTATATCAGAAAACAGAAAAGGAAATAAAAGACCTGCCTTCTCTGTGGAGAGAACTGTAGTTTTTCTCACATGCCAAAATATGTGCAGTTTTACATGGCTTAATAGGTGACTGTGTGTATGTATAATGTTTGTATGTGTGTTTGTATATTTATATCTTTAGAAGAAAGTGTAATTCTTTTCACTTTGCGTGTACTTCCATTGACACAGAAGTCAAATCTCAGGCGTATAAAATGCAAAGCAGTTACTGAGGAACATAGTATACCAAGAAGTAATTTTAAATGACTCTTAAACTATTTTCCACTGTTTTTAACGTTTTAATTTCAGATTCTCTGCATTTTAGAGTTGTTTCAACACTTTTTTTTTTGGTCCTCAGAACTGCCACGTAAGATCATTGTTTTTTCATGTAAAAAATCCTTTACTCTGAGGTGACACATGACCCAGCTTTGCTCTTGATGTATTTTTCTGTCTTTAATATAGCATAAGTTCTGAAACTTTGATCTTAGGAGTTTCAAGTTCTTCATAGAGTTTCGAGAAATATTTTATCTGGTTTGTGGACATATGGAAAATTTATGTTCTGTGGACTCTTGAACTAAGAAGTTGTGATATATGGTCATTTTTGAGCTTACTGAAAGGTAAATTTTGGAGAGAAGAGAGAAAAAGAAATAAATGCAAACATTCAGACTCGGAAGAGACTCTATGGTAGCAAAAGAATTTATTTATTTTTCAAGTTCACTTTTTAAAATAAGTAGAAGTAGGAAAATGGAAAAATGCTTACCACTACAAAGTAAGCAACAAAATGAAAACAGCTGAGCAAATCCATGGTTTTTTTCAAATCTGGATTTGAGTTCTCTGTGTTGCATATACCTTAGCAATCCACTGTACATCTATTATATTATAATCTTTAAATTGCCATTATCAGCCAGCTTTTTCATTTTTTCTCAAGGAGTGAAAGATCAGTATGTGTTCTCGTAGCGGGATCTACAAATGTGTGTGCCTTTGAAGAGTAAGAGCCAGGTACTGGAGGTGGCGTTCCAAAGTGTGTAATGACAAGGATCCAAATGTGTTACCTATTAAAAACCTAATGTATGCAGCAATCTTTGTGTTTCTAAAAGAATGTCAGTTGCTACTTATAAATATGCTAAAAACCTTTCTGAACTTCTGAGATCTTTGACAATGCTTGTGAGCTTCATGGTCTATTTTTAAAGTACAGTATATACTTTTCATTTAGTTGCATGCAGTACTTAAGCTAATTGCTTCTTCTGTTCTGAACTGGGAAGTCATAGCCTCTGATACAATATCTAATATTAATGATAATCCTCATAGTACACACAAAGATACAGACACGGAGCTCTGCTCAGAGCTCCTCTTTCAGTGGGAGTTTTGAGATTTTCTTTCAACTYTTTGCTAATAAGTAACACCAATGCCAAGACCTTGGCCTTCATTATATTTGTTCTAGACATATCAAAACATATAGCAAACACAAATATTTAGGTGGGCTGTTTTCATTTCAGCTTTGTTGAGGGTTTTCATAAACAGACTTACTATTAAATGAATTGCTATTATTATTCTAGCAGAACAAACCTTATCTTTTTCTTTTTAAAAATTTCTTTCTCGAAATGTTTTAATTTAGCTATAAACTGATCAGATTTTTTTTTCAGTATAGAAAATATTTCCATTTTTAACGGGAAAAATAATAAATGGGAGAAACATGACATATATTTCTTTCAATGTGTTATAAATAAGGAACTTTTTTCTTTTCATTTCTCCAGTCTGTGCCTTCTCCCCCTCACCCAGAAAAGCCTTTCAGAAAAGCCTTTTTTTCAGCACAGAGAACACAAGAAGCAASCTGCAATTCTTAGCAGCAGGTTTATAAGCAAATCTGGAAGCTAACTTAATTTTGCCATAGGTCTTTTCTTGTTTCTTCCGGCTCATRGATGCCTCCTGCAATGCTTCCTGCACTTGCAAACAGCTGCTRCAAAGATCCCCTATCAGCCCTTGATTGACTTGAGAAATCTGGAGTCATTTCTTTTCTGTGTAAAGTATGGGGAGCTTTAACYTGGTGCCATTTTTAAAGCCTTTCCTGAACTCCATTTCCAAATCAAATCAACAGGGAAGAAAAACGCTTGTGGTGAATGCTAGCCGCGTGTCAGGTTGTGACAGCCTAAAGGTTGGAGGCCTCCAAGACAGTATAGGGAAAAAAAAAAAAAAGTGATGTTTCCTAAACTAGATGCTCCTTCTGGCTWGGAGAAGAAAAATTCCATTCTCATCCCCAAAGGGAATCTTAGCCTAATGCCTAAGATGTACATGCAAACCCCATCCGCTCYTAATCCCATTAGGAGCAATACCTTTTTCATGTGGCGGGAAGATCTTTAGGAGATGCTGTTATCCTTTCTACTTCTCTCTTGTCATGCTTCCAAACTGATGAGGCTCCAGGAAGGCWTTTGTTTTTGTGAGCTTAAAATTCAGTGCAACTTTCTTAGTGACAAATGTTCTTCAATTGAAATCTTGATCATATTWTATTATCTGATTTTAAGTAGAATCCTGTATATTTCCTAATCAAGAGTGACAAAAAAGATAATGGGAACRAACCTCTGTGATAATTTCACATTGTTTTATTTTGCTTGTCTTTAATTTGGWGTAGAGAAAAGAATGCAATTGTTCTGAAAGTGTGATTTTTCTTCTGCAAATGAGTTTGGTAAGCAGCCAAGCTGAATGCAGCGGATCAGAATGTTGGGTAAGATGAGTGTTTTYGGGCAGAAGGGAAAAGCAGAAGAGGACAAAATACAACTGCGTAGTAAAAACAGAATTGGAGGGCACTGCTTTGAAAGTAAATTTCATTAGTTACTTGAAAATCATTACAGTGTTTAAAGTAAAAAATGCTTTATCTTTTCATTTATTTATATGAACGTTTGCACTTTCAGCTCACAAACAGGTTTATATCCATCTTTATTTTCATAAGGAATAAAAAAAATCMCCTTGTCTGATTCTCACCTAAAAGCAGACTTAAAAGTGGAGAGGGGCTTTTGATAGGCTGTTTTAAATGGAAGTTGTGAGTGATTCAGCTTATCTCCAGATTCAACTTGAGCTCCATTTGCTCTTGGGCAGCGATTAGGATCTTTGCAAAGGTGCCTTGAAGGGACGCAGCATTTCCTGCTTCTCTGATGGATGCTTCAAATACTGTTCAGCAATGTCGTCGTTATCCCAGGAGGGGGGAAAGGTGAGCATTGCTGCGCCMGTCTGAGGCTTGTGTCGTAGAGAAAACACTGCTCTGTTGACTATGAATGAAATGGTTACAGAGAGCGAGATAGATAAAAGACAGAGCAGAAGATGAGTGGTTATAGTACCAAACAACCAGGGCTGTTTTGCTGAAAGTTKGACTGTTTCTGTGTGTATTTTTGTTTTCCATCCCCAATAGTACAAGGTGCTGAAGTATTTTCTAGTACTCCTGGTTATAGCAGTCCCAGCTGACAGGAAGACTGCATCACTTTAAAGAGTGGTACTATAGAGTGTACGGTGAGTGGGAATATATCAAGATTTACTTGAGTGTCCAGCTATTAGATAAAAAAAAAGACCCAAACAGACCCATACAAAATTGTTGGCCAGCTGACCTGTACAATAATTTCTTTCTTTATGTCTCTTCTGTAGAATCAAAGCTTGATTAATTGCAGTTACAGGGTTTTTACCTCTAGGTGCCCCCAGTATGATAGAAATATAACCTCAAATCAAAAGCCTTTCAATTARCCTGGTACTGAAGTTCTGAGGAGCAACCTAATACTTGGAAGAAAAACCTAAAGAGAGAGGTGGTAGTTCGTCTGAATGCAACCTTCACTTCAAAGCTAAGAACTATATTTTTTTTTAAGAGAAAGATCTATTATATTACGGTCATTGACACTTCTGGGTTTTAAAAAAAGAAAAGTGACTAGGCACAGGAGAAAATAAAGTATATAATGATCCAAATAGTGGCAGTGGAAGGGCTATAAMAGCTGTTTGTCAAGATTTATTATAAAATAACTGCCCGAACTCCTCTCTTTTCTGTTTACATGTGGTCAGATGAGAAAGCTTGAATTTAGTTTTCATTTTGATGGTGGAGAATCCTTTGGATATTATCATTGTGGTTATGGAAAAAAAGATTTTTGCTGTACTCTAGCATACCCTTAGACTCAGTTTTAATGATCAGAAATGGTTTTTTTGCAGCAGTTCATTAGTAAGAGTTTACCCTGCCCTGGGTGGAGGAGCAGCATAAGAAGGTCTTGTAAAGTGGATTCTGAAATGAGCAGTGCATGTAGGTGTGCGCAGAGCCACAGCAATGACAATGAGGTGACGGCGGCTACTCAGTGCGGGACTGGAAGCTAAAAGATGTGGGATTACCTTGAAGTGCTCTTGGTACCATTATTTTGAAGCATGCAAATTATACTAGAAACTTTAAGCCTGTTTCAGTGCACAATTTTCCAAAATATATAAAATTTTGAATCAGTTTGTACCCTATCTCATAACTAAWGATAATACAAGCTCATTTTTATTTTTCTTCATTTCTTCCTTGTTAGATTTCTACTTGCATACAGGTGCATTGCATATTCTGGCAAACCTAATGTGTTAGTCGATAGTGGAAATTAAATTATAGCCTGGTTCTGCTAGGCTAGATGGGTTGTTGGCCTGACCCATCACTTCTGATATACTTGTGAACTATTGCATGTRTAAAATGTCCCATGGATTTAATAGCTTGCACATGGAAAGAAGAACTTAAATATATGACTTAAAGAGCTACTGCATAGCACGTTAGACTGTTTCATAAGCAAAAGAGATTTTGCTAGGGCACATCATCTACTTAAGGCTATGCTTATTTTAAATACCAATGAACACTTATAAAATATTAGATATTTTGAGGATAAACTGTAAGAATTGCYATTTCTGCTATTCGAATCTGGGGTGCTGCCCCCCCCCCCTTTTTTTTTTTTTGTGTGTGCTTGCTGCTCAGCAGTGTAATGATTCACGTTGTGGTCCCATTGTGCATCCATTTTGTTTTTGTAATGGAAAAATAAAATTTCTTATCTCAATGAAGTTTGATAAGGTCCTTATCCTTTGCAGAGTATCCTTTATGCCAGTTTATCCTGTCATGAATAGGATAAGGAAGATTGCACATCCTTGTCCTACCTTGAGAGGGAGTTAGGAAAAAGAGGTAATGCCCACATTACTGTAGTAGCCTTTTCTACATGAATCAGATGATAAAAAATAGCTGAGCTCCTTCTTTTACTGATATTGAAATCTTAATTGAGAAGAACTAGAACAGTAAATTACTGCATTTATTTCTGTATTTCATGGATTTCTGCAGAAAAGTCATTTTTGAGATGAAAATAGATTAGATAGTTCATCTGAGCAAATTGTATGAACATACATATTTTTTCCAATTGACATGAGCAAATAATATACTTCTAAAATAGCAAAAGATTTATCGTAAGAGGCCTGGATATAAATGGTAACTAGAGCATATAGTCATACATACAACCAGAATATAAAATTAGTTCTAATAAAACTTCRGAAATATGTGTTTATTAATGTAGTAAATTTACTCTTATTATGCTTCCCTCCCCTTCTTTTCTTGGATACTAATAATTTTCAAAGGGAAAGGAACCACAGCTAATGAAATATAAAATAACTTGCTTTGCTTCTGTCTTGCTGCATGTCTGTAGCACATAAAGAAAAATAATACCTTGTGTTATTCCCATATTTTTTCTTAAAAGAGAATCATAAAATCTTGCTGTGTTTTATTTAAAGAATGGTGCACTGAAGATTGGTTTGGCACACCATGTGAATTCTCAAGATTAATATTCAGTTTGAAATTGAATAGCTTCTCTGCGTTAAAAAGGTAGAAAAATAGAGCGTTACATTAGAAAATACATTTTAATAGATGGTTTTGTAGTTGATTTACATTCTTGCTTTTAAAAAGTCTGAGAAATTAAATTGGCACAAACGTTATCCAAAGCTAACATCATTAGTAATGAAAAGGTGGAGCAGGGAGGGGATTCATGCAAACTTTGTATTTTTTTCTGGACAACTTCTCAGTATTGTCCCTTCAAAACTCTTACAAATTATCAGGGACATTACATTCATATCTTGACCAAGAGATGCAAAAAAATCTGTAAAATCTGGTGGGTTTTTTTCATTGTTTGTTTTTAACAGACTTCAAATTATAGTCTTTTCAGGAAATTTAAGTCAACCAAACAGGAAAGAAAAAAAAAAAAAAACTACTCAGGTTGTCCTTTGGAAAGTATCGTTCTGGCTTTACAGAAATCTTGCCTAGTCCTTTTGCATGTGGTAGGAAGAAGTGTAAAGGGTGGAAATTTAGAACTGCTCTCTGTCTAATGGATTGCAGAAGATTTCCCTTTCTCTGTCCTGAAGTKCAGCAGAATGGCTTTTGCAGACTGCCTGACTGTGTAGTGCGACTCCGAGGAGTCCGGGTGCTGTGGGCTGCTCCTCGGGGTGCGTGTGCTGTTGTGTTGTGACTCAGGGGGATTTGCCTTGTGGTAACATGGGCCACCTAATAACGAAAAATTCTAGCACAAAGTTTCAGGCTGTTTAGTTTAATGTTGTTATCTAAAGCAAAAATCCATATTTTTTTTTTGTGATTTTTTTTTTCCACTACAACAAAGACATAATAGTATTCTGAATCTCCTCCTATCTCTATTCTATATGTCAAAAGTATAATTTAAAGAAAAAATACAGTTTAATGGAGACAGCTTGTTCATTTTCAGTTAATTCTTGCACATCTTGCAGCTTATGCTGTTGTTTCTGTAGCAGACGTGTAGGGGCAGTGCAGTGCTGCCTATAAATCTTACTGTGTTTTCAGTCTGTTGTGAAGAAAAGATCCTGTTGCTTTATCTGGGGTGTGTGTGTGTGTGTGTGTCTACGCATGTGTATATATATATTTTTAAAGAAATACGTTAACTCATTTTAGTCAGAGAAATGTCCCAGAAATGTCAACACAGTGAGGACCATCTTTGTTTTAAACGAGTCATTGTTTTTTCCTGCACGTTGTTGGTGAGAAAGTGCTACCTCTAGACTTCTGGTGCTTGAAGGTTTCTGTATGTTAGAGGCACGCAGAGTGAATATGCACATTCTGACAAATGGCAGTTTGGTTGTTGATGTAAGGGGTATTGACAAAGCAACTTTGATTCTCTTTATTTTTATTTTAACATTGATACTAGGTATATTTGAGGCCATCTTCTGTTAATGGCAGCCAGTGCATGCAGTACTTGAGGCTGCAGAAGAGAATTACTGGAGATGCTTTGTACATTTAGGTAGAACAAGCTGCAGTGCAACGTACCTGCATCCCTTGAAACCTCTGTCACAGAAAATAGGATTGTCATATTGGGATGTGTCGTCTGAAATGGTGCTTGCTTCTGGTGTTACCATTTTGTCAACACAGTCAACCTTCACTCCAGGCTTTTTTTTTTTTTTTTTTTGTCATGGGGTCATGGTGTTCTGTTAGTATGGCTGGTATCCTGACCAAGAAATCTGGTCATGAAGATTTGCGGCTCAAATCTTCAGGAATGAGTGCAGCGAAGCTCTGCCAGTTTCAGTGAAAAGCCTGGTCCTCACGTGGTGTTTTACCCTTCTGAGTCTTTCATAGTTGTTGTGTGCAACATTGGGTATGCTTCCGTGATTGTCTAACTTTGTATCTAAGCAGTAGAAAGTTGAGTGTCAGAAGGTTTTATATGAGTTATATAAAACATGCAAAGTCTTCTTTTAGTTTTAAGTCATGGTGAACAAGGGGAGCTGCTACTGTTTGTTAAGTTGATACCTTTGGATACCTGCATGGATAACAAGCAGGGCAAGTCTTGGGCTGGTAGTGTAACAAATGCCATCTAGATAAAACACCAGTATTTGTGGTATTCRCATCCTTCTGCCAGTGTTCTGTAGCCCTGAGCTGCAGAAATGCGTCTGTCCGGAAAGAACAGGACCAAGTTGTGTGGAGGCAAACTGTTCTTCAGTGAACAAAAATGTTGTACCTTCTCTCATAACAGTTACTCACCATTGATAATTTTAATGACTGATATTAAATGGTATACTGAAAACCAAAAAAATTTCATCCTAAAGGTGATTTTATAATTAACAAGTCTGTCAAATTGTATTTTATTCAGCTCTGCATGTTCAGAAAGCCTCTTATTTGTTTTGTCTTTTGATGACTTCTGAAGTCTTCAAGATACTTAAAGCTATTTTGAAATGTGTGTGCTAGAAAAGTACATATTTTCTTTTAGCTTACTTGATAGATTTTAGTAGATTTAACCTGCATTTACATTTGAAATTGGGTGAGAACTTTAAGTGAACTTCAGCAGCGATTTTTTTTTTCCTATTTATTACTGGGTTATGCTAGCCCTGAGCAATAAAAATCCCACTCAGGAGTGGCTGTGCGTAGCTGCATGACAAGCTCTTTCATGGCCTAAGGAAATCACTTTCTGTTTCTCCCTCTCTCTTTCTCTCTCTATTTTGTTGTTTTTTTGTTGTTGCTTATTTTAAGATCACCATTAGAAAAAAAGACTAACGCACCAATTTTGTCTGTGCCTTTTAACTYTCTATAAGGATGACGTAAAATGTCTAAAAGATGAGATGTGCTTTTTTTGGACGCTGTTTTGTGTGACCTGAGAGGTAGTATATTTTTCCCCTCAGACRGTGCGATTCACTTCTCTGCTTTGAGAAGTAGGGAACTATCGKGGGTTTAGTTCAGTATGTCTTAACAGGTGAATTGTTTGAAACYCGTCTTACTAGTCTTATTGTCACAAATGTTAGGAAGCCAGTAGACTGAACCAGGAAGGCTTTCCAATTAGGAATTCACACAAAAACTGTGTTTCAAACTCRTAACAGGCCTTTGTTTGGACAGTGCAAATACCCCCATTTCTGCATATTTCCTAGAAAGCCTAGGCTCTGGTTGCCCCAGAGCAATAGCGATGCGAACGCCCATCGGAAGCCCCAAGCAATAGCGATGCGAATGCCCATCGGAAGCCCCGGGCGAGAGGGGCRAAGCAGCGTGTTTTCGCGTGCGCTTTGTGCACCGGGGCTGAGGCCTCTTTGGCWGGTGCCGAGCAGATATGAGCAGCTCTGGGCGCAGAAGCGCGAGGCGGCAGCGAGCGAGGCGGGCGCGCGTGCAGCTCCGAGTGCGCCGCCAGCCTCGTGGGCCGGCCCCTCCGCACAGGCTGCCCGCAAGCAAGCGCCTGAGATTGTTGCTGCTCAGAAAGCTTGCCACTGTCCTGAGGATCGCTTGGGAGCTGTCAACAACTTCAAAAAAAAATGGCTTTAGAGAAATGGTTAGGCTGAGAGGGCTATTATGCAAAAGGTTGGTAGATAATATGGTGCTTGTGGGTCACCCGTGCCGTGAGCTGCGGAAGCTGAAGGAGGCAAGCGCGTCTCTGTGCCCAGGGCTTGCCCTGCCCCCAGCCGATACAACTCACGATTTGTTAATGAATGGAAAACTTCCATTAACAAGTTGCCTCTTTAAAAACTAACTGAACTTGCAAGTGATGAGAATAGCGTTGGGCATATCATTAGTACGCAAGGAATAAGCCTTGCAGAATTTGAAGGATTGGTTCATGCAGCTCCACAAAAGTACTTTAGAATTTASGCTTCTCTGTGGTAGCTTGTGCCCCCTTGGTCTCCTTTTATTTTCTCGCTATCCGTGCAGACCCTTTACATTTCTTCCAGGCCTCCCCCCGCCTCCGTTCAATAGCTAATCTGCTAAATTCGTGCTACAACCGCTTCATTGAGCGGGAGCGTTGCCGGGCCCCTGTCGTACCAGCTTTGTTACTGTGCAGTATTTCTCAGCTGTTTGTGCTCATTACCATACAGCTGGTAGTCAGAGGGGCGAGGGAAGCAGGCACAAGCTTGACTGTCTGCAAGTATAAGAAGCTCTTTTGCAAATGGGGTATTGGCAGATGGGACATGTGTTTAAACGGGTTTCGCTGATAACAGACTGCATTAAAAATCATTCTGAGAAAGTCTAAGGTCAGGCCCCTGAATTGAGCGCTTGAGAGGTATTCAGCTTTTAGAAGGCCTATATAGAATATTAATTAACCCTGGTACATGAAAGTGTCAAAAGGATTAGTTGCAAAAATATTAGATGCTACTCTGCTGCTCCCACTTTATTGTCAGTTTCCTTTATCACATCCTGATTTTTGTTTTATTTCCTTAGAGCACAGGCCTGTATGCCGTGTTATCATCAGGGCTGTTGCCAAAACAAATGAATGGGCAAACAGCAAAATCCCCAAGTTTTTGAGCAGGGAAAATAATTTTCCTTTTGCTGCTGTGACTGAACTTTACATTTTGTGCAGAGGTACAAATCTTTGCCAAAAGACAGCCCTTTACATGCAGATTGAATCTCTGCCTAGTGGTGCTGATGGTGTTATACTGGCTGAGATGGTCTAAAGGGCGAATTTAGATAAGTTGGTGTCTGGAGTTTGCCTGTGTTCTGCTGGATCCCTTCCAGGTAGCTGGGGAGAATAAACAAGCTTCTAGGCTACGGACCCTCTTTGGAGGCCTGGGATACAAGCAGCAAATTAATGAAATAAGTGCAGGCCAAAACCAGGTGTTCTGCATTTAGCTGCATATGTTAATCATTCATTGTCTGAGACAAAAGGTAACTGGCATTTGCTAGCACAGCTCTACATCCCGTCTAGCGCGTGGTTCTTGTAATGGGATCATCAAATTCCCAAATTCTGCCTGGAGTTTGGTGTGTTTCTTGCAGCACTGTGAGCCCCTCAGGATACCTAGGAGGAGAGGCCAGGCCATCTCCTTGCACAGATGGAGCTCCGGCACTGGTAAGGGTTGAACACRGGTGGGTTAATGCCACCCCCGTCCTGACCTCCAGGAGGGGCTGCTTTCCAAAGCCCTGAGCCGGAGGCAGCAAAACCTTCAACTCCCCAGGGAGGTTCATTTCGTGGCATGTTATAGCCCTCTTTTTCCTGTTGCTTCACCTCTTTCCCAGCAGAGACAACCTTCTCATCTGCTCAGTGCTAGCGCTGCCCTCTGCCCTGGGCAGGGGCCGGAGGTGCCGCGTCCCCGCAGCTCACGTGCCCCGCCACGGCCGCATTGCTGGGCACAATGTGAGGGGCTGCCGCTGCCCGCAGCAAGGCCTCACCGCTGCCACGTGCAGGGTCCATCCTCAGAGCAGCAAACTCACGCGCTTCCTGACGCCAGAGGGAAAGGAGCTCTGATTCTGCACATGCCAACCAGTTTGTTTGTGCAGTGTAGGCCATGTTTTTGTTTTACGGAGGGAGAAAATCAAGCGGAGAGATGCTGTTTTTACCTCCTTACCTGTTTGCCCAGAGTTTTATTTTGTGAATTGTTACAAACCATCCAGGCATATTCAAGAGTGCTATTCAACTGCAAAATGCTATTGTTGCTTTGTAGCGTGAGAGCTACACATGTAGAAAATGTGATGCAAAGACATTTGCTTTGAATAATTTAGAGTGATCATGCTTAAAGTGATATTGATAAAATGGAAGACTGAGCTGGAGCTCCGTATGCGCTCTGCATTGCAAGTGAGGTGCTGCTTTTGCACTTGACAAGATTAAAGGTCAAAGCTGGTTATCTGCATCTCCTTAACGTACTCTAAAATAAATTATTATTGTTTATTTTTAGAAAGTAAATGTTCTAATTTACTTTAGACAAAGTTGGTTTAGTTTAAAAGCCTCCCCTAAATGATTTAAACTACCTGATGAATTTTTTCATCAAGCAGGCTGGAGAGGAGCAAAGCTCTGAGTTCGGTAGCCTCATGCAGAAAGTGGGAAGAATCATGGGGGATAAAATGCCTCTGATGGACAGAGTTACTCAGGGTGATCTGTGGCCTGTGTAGAACAGACGTAAGCGTTTCTCTATTAGTACAAATGCCCACCTACATCTGTTTGTGCTGGTGTTGCTGTTTCATTTCACAGTTGTGGGCTGGAGGTTGGAGAGGAGCGCTGACGCTGTGAAAACGCACGCCGAGGGAAACCCTTCTCTCCCCCGCTGTTTGCTCTTGCCCCTGTGGTGGAGGTTGTGGCCTCGCTAGCCTGGCCGGGCGGCCTTTGTGAGTGTTCCCACACTAGCTTTGGGGCAGTCAGCCAGAAGAGCTTAGCCAGTTTCAATGGGTGATTTGAGCTACCCCGGCTAATTTTGCCTAAAATGGATTTAAAAACTCTCCTATGGGTCGTTTCTTCAGTTTTGCAGCYGAGGCGGTAGCGTTTTCTTTTGGCACATGGAAACATGGAAGAAATAGCACAGGTGGTACAAAAGTTGTATGATGTCCAACCTGATGAATGGGTGGGTGGCTGAATAAGGTTGTGGATATTCCCCATCATGCAAACCCTGCGATGTAAAGTAAGGAAATGCTAAGGCTCTCTGCAGAGTACCTTGATGAGTAGAGGTGAACAGAAGTATGCAACAGGCACGTTTCAGACATGAAATACTGTGGTGGTTCCTCTTTGCACAAGGAGAAGCACTGCGTGCACTGTTTCAGGCTGTGGGTAGGAGGTATTGGGGAACAGTATCGTTTAAGCCTGTTTACAAGTACAATGTGATGTCAGTCTTAATTTGAATTCAGTCCGTGAATAAAAGTAGTTCCGTGGGAGTATCTGGACAGTAAATAATTTAAGGTTTTGTTATAAAAGAAGTCAGAAAAAAAACCCAGATAAGTTTGTATGAAACATAAAATGATAATGTTCGTGGTACAATTTAGAATTTTTATTTGCACAAGTAGCTCCTTTATCAGATCTATTAAGATTTATATCATCTTTGAATTTGTGATAAGGAATCACAAATGGTTGAGAGCTAAGAGAAGCAAATTACTGTGATGACATTTTTAGAGTTGTCTAAAAACCCAGACTTGGAACGGCGTAAATATCTGAGAGACCTTAAAGGACTTCTTTGCATAGTTTGAATTGTTACAGGTGTGTCGTTTGTCTGTTCCACATAATTTAAAAATAATGTGTGTTACCGTTCGTTAATATGGTCAATGCTCAGAAGAACAGCCTTGGGCTTGGGCTGTTAAACTCATTACCGTTGCATTTGCAGAATTTTTTGATGCAGCCTCTCTCAAGAGTCTGTAAGGTAAGAAGTGATATTGCAATAAAGGCTAAAGAAAACGTCCCAAACAGACAAAGTTTAGATAAAGCAGAGTAAGTTCCACCCCCAGTCTAGGGTGCCTAAAGGTATTCAGTGCTGACTTGCTGCAAAGAACTTTGCATTAACCTTCAGTGAAAGAGAAGACAGTGGAGAAATCAGAGCATAATGAGTAATCAAGATTTGGAGCAACGAGTGGCAATAGGAACACATCAGCACTCAACTTTGCAGTGAAAGGATGGAAATTGCTGAAACTTTGGAGCGCGCCTGATGACGTGGTGATCCTGTGTTCTTTGTCCTGCATCCCTTGCAGTGGCTGCTTCATTGTGCTCGCAGCCCGTGGCAGAATGAAAGCTGTCAGTTGCTGGCAACAGAGAAGGCCCTGTGGAAGTTTGTGTTCCCTTTTGTCTGCTGCCGTGGTAGAAGACAGGCTTAACTCAGTTTTCCTGTGGTGAATGTTTCTGCTTCAGAGAACTCTGCCGAAGGGCCTTCAGCACGCTGGGGGTTGGACAAATCAGCCAACCCAGGGCGTCTGCCCAGCAAGAAATGATATCAGTCCTGCATCCTGGAGCTCGTAGCAGCAGCTGTATGCTCAACTCGAGCTCAGTGTTGCCTCGGTGATAAATCATTTTTAATGCTCACTATTCAATTAACAGACCTTCTCAAAGAACAGAGGCAATTTAAAATTATTAGGAAATTGTTACGGTCTTGTAATGTGTATTGTTGAAGCAGAAACGGAACCAGCAGGTGGGAATACCATGCTGCAAGATAGACCTGAACCAGCTTTACGGTCCTGAAGGGAAGATGGTTAGTAGCCTCATTCATTAGCCTCACAGTAGTCTGCTTTGCTAGCATCTGTACTTTTTGCACTGGTGACTGAAAAAAGAAAATGAAAGAATGTAGCACCAAACAGTTATCCATGACTTTGGTTAAATAAAATTCTTATATGTTCTTCTTGGAATATATTCTGTGAAACTGTGCAGAAGTCACAGGTACTGTATTTTTGTCTTGCTCAGGTTTCAAGCAAGCTCTGAAAGTACCAGGATAGGAAGGAAAGCAAGCTTTTTTTAAATTCAGAATGGAATTATAAAACCTATTCCTATCAAGTCCCTTCAAGAGGGATTTTAGCATAATCCTAATCCATTTACGGTTCTCTCATTTTGCATATGACAAGTGACTGCTTTAATCCTAGTCATTTCTGTTCCTATATCCTTTTCTCTACAGTCACAGCAGAATTTGTTTTAGGAGAGAAGTAAGTACAAGTCTAATTCACATTGGTTTTGCCGAGAGGAACCCGAATCAAACGAGTAAACATTTTCAGCATATCATGATTTACAGGCAAGGCAGAGTGGGTGCAGTGTCAGAGAAGTCAGCCTGAAGGCCTGTACCAAAATAGAATACCATAGGGAGCAAGATCTCCTCTGAGAGTAATGTTGATGGAGAATAAAAATGGCCTTCATTCAAAGCAGGAAGCGCAAAGAAACAAATACACTGTTCCCTCTGAAGACAATATGAGAAATACAAAGATATCTCCCATTTGTGAAGCAGACAGACAAATTATTATGACAGATGTCAGCTGCGAATAATGGAGAGCACTTATTCTGGCCCACATTGGTTTAGGCAGTGTGTACCAGGAAGAGTAGGAGTACAGCATCCATTGGCTGCAATGCAAGGATTCATTGAGGTCTTAAAACCTGAATAATAGTGTTATTCTGGTTAGCTGAAAACACCATCTGATGAGGATTTCATAAGTAATAGCCATCATGGGTTTAGCTATTTCAAAGGAGAAAGGGAATCAAATGTCCCCTTTTTTGGTTACAGTGATTGCTTCTTTCAGCATATGCTCTAAATCAGATGAAAAATGTACACCAGGCATCCTGGCTTACCTGGCAGAAGTTGAATTTTAGTGTGATCCCCTCGGGTACCCCTGTGCCTTGGGAAACCCCTCAGCAAGCTGCTGGGTGCCCTTGTTACCTCAAGGGAATAGTCCAGGGCTGTGTAAGATGATTATTTGGTCTCTCCATCCTCCCTCACTGTCAGCATTGAAGAGAAAGCAAACTGTGTCACAAAGTGGGCTGTAGTCCAGGGTAATGTGGCATTTTTCAGCACATTAACCCAGTGAGTAGAGACAGGTGCTGGGTTGACTGACAGCTATGGGTCTCAGACCAATTAACGTGGTGGTGATCTGGATGTTTCTGCCTCACCGGAGAGGATCTACCATTTCAGGGATCTTTTTACTGCTTGAGGAGAGATTCAAAGCGGTGGTGAACATCCTCACTGCAAATGCACTTTTACCTACAGTGGGAAGCTATACATGAATAGCAAAAAGTTCTTGATTTAATTGCAGTAAATTCTCTCAGGAGGCGTATAATACAAAGGGATTGCCACCAAGACGTCAAGGATCTTCTCTTGTGTGGTGCTTAACAAAAGTCAAGATAGACAGTTTTGGAAATCTTGGAGAACTGTATTTTTACTTTTACCTCTGTGAGGACAAGCACAAATGTAGGACTGCACTTTGAGCCCTCACAGCAACAACTGATCCTCTGTGGGAGTTGTCATATTTCTTATCCATTAAAGCAGACTCCGTAATAGCTGCTATCACAGTCAGGCAAGCTTCAGAATTTCAGAGCGTCTCTTATGAGACCTGGTATTATACATCTAATTCAGACAAGTATGTCTCGCAATCACGACTGCATTGTTTTCAAAGAAAATACCAGAATTATCCTTTCCTCTCTGACGCATCAAAGCCCGACTCTTAGGAGGGCTAAATCTCCTGGCAAGAAGGTTGCTGTAAGAGCTGCTCTTCAACTATGCAGCAGTCGGTGCACAAAAGCTCATTAAATACCATGTATTGGCCATTAATGTTTAGCTGTGCCTTCTTGACAGAAGTTTTCTGTTTGATGTGTTCTCCCTACAAGAACAGCAAAGATTATGCACAATTTTTACAATGCTTTTGGTTGTTCCAAGAGTGATGCTGCTTTCTGCAGGAGAGGGGAAAAAATCCTGCAATAACAGTCTGCAGACTGTAGCATGATCAGAAATGGTAAGATAGAGAAGCCAACTTGAGTTTACTTCAGGAGCTCTTTTATTTGAGTTACAAGTTTCAAGATGTGGGTCCACACTGGAAAAAGAGATTTATTCCAAAATACAGAGAAAAAATGGTACTGAAAGTTTGGTTCTGTTTTAAAGATATGCTGTGCTATGGAAGATCAGTGTGGGAATTTCAGTCTGCTATTCAGGACATTATTTACCTAGATTGTGAAGACTGTCATGTGGTGTGAATTGGGAGTGCAGGGCAAATATCCTTGCCAGTGATGAAGGGGTTTGGTTTATCTGTACTTTCCACGTAGTTTATGGCAGCAGCAAAGGAAAGGCCATCCCAGCTGCCAGGTAATTGCCACCCGTTTGGAGGGTTAAGTTCTAGCCCTAGCAAAGGAGAAAAGCTTTGAGACTGAAATAGAGGTTTTGCAGCTTGGTTCCCTGGTAGCCTTTTTCCTGGTGAGAATAGAGAATCAAATGTGCTGCTGTCCTGCATCATTGTTGCAATGGTGACGTAGCTGTTGAATGTAGTGCTTGCTTTGCACTGAGATCCTTGAGCTGTTTAAAAGTCTTGTTTCTAAAAGTGTATTCAAGGTTTGAAGCAGTATTTTTATTAGGAAAACTGCTATTTCTTACTAAGCTCTGAGCATATGTAATGACTTTCTGGTTGACAAATATCTTATTAAATCAAGCCACAATTTAAAATGTAGTGCTAGGGACACCAGGAACACAAAATTATATTTTTTCCCATCTTATATGTAGGAAGAAATCATCATAATTAGAGATACAACAAGTAGTAGATGTTGACATTTTGTTAGGGCCTAGACATATAATCATTCTCCAGTGTTCTGCTCAAAAACGCTGCAGAAAATAGTAGAAAAAAGTCACCTGTGGATAATGAAGAGATGCTGATAAAGTAGGTACTGAACTTCAGGCATGCACGTTTGCTCCTCCCTGCACCCCATTCCTCATTCTTTGGGTTTTGTCTTTGTGACTCCTGTTGTTTTGTGAATAAAATAGAACTAAAAGGATATAAACAAAAATGATTGAATTCAGATAAAACACCCGTTAACAGTGAATATAGAAAAGCTTTACTTTGAGCACTCAACAGAAAAGTTAAAGCCTTTCCCATTATTTTCTTTCAATTTCTTTTCCAAACACAAAAGAAAGAAAAAACATTTTTTTTCCGGACCACTAGCTGAGAACAATATCAGGAGTGGTATATTTCTTTCTGCTGAAGTTTGTATATCTTGTTTATAGTTTAGCATGTAGTCTTTTAACTCTAAACAAACTCAACTTCCGTTTATGTACTCAGAACGTTATGGACTTTATGTTAACAGATTTGTATAAACTGCCGTTTGCACATGTCTCAGCCCAACAAACTGATCCTACCTAAGGCTGAAAGAAATTGTTGATGGATTGAGGGGAGATTTCTCTTCATCTCAGGAAAAGCATGCCGTGTATAAAAAGCAAGCAAACGAACAAAAAACCCATGTTTTTACTGATAAAAGAAAGATTAAAATAGAACTGCCATTATCAAGTAAGTAGTAATTTTTTTAAATAGTGTGCTGTAACTTAACACACAATTATTTCATTATTATGACCTCTCTAAAATAAGCGAGTGAGGAATTGGCCTGATGTGATTATTAACCAATGCATTCTGCAGACTAAGAAAATTAAAAAATACAAAAAAAAAACCCCCAAAACTGAAAAACAGATATTCAAGCAGGAGTTAAAAAAGAAAGAAAGAAAAACGAAGGTCAGTAATACTTTGTACTGTCTTTGAGTTTGTACTCTTGTGTATATTTGAACTCTCCCTCCTAGGATTTTTTTTCATATTGCAGATTTTCTGTACATGAGTGAATTTCTTAAAAAGCTTGCAGATAGGACCTTTAAAGGTGTCCTTCAAACCAGTTTGTAGATACCCTACACTTCCATCAACTGATTAGGCTTTACTGAAGTTTCTGATATCTCTGTATTTGGTCTAAGCTGCATCCTGCCATTCAGTTTCTCATTTCTGAATGGACAGTCTGTGTACTGATCACCTGTGGCATCTTACACTTTTACATGCAGAACGCATGCATGATGAATATGCTTTCATGATAGCATACAGAAAACATTGAGGCTAAAGAAGAAAGCTCCAAGTATAAGTACTTCCACCAGAGCACATTTCGTAGACTGGATGAGCATTTGCCAGTATCATGGGTGTAGCCATAAGGACTTAGGTCCTGAAGCCCTCTTTTTACCTGCTATTTTTGTGCTAACCAAGTCTTTTATCTGGCTGTGGCTAAGCCGGCAGGAGAGTACTTTTGTTGGTGGAACAGCTTAGTTGCCTTTTTGGGGAGAAACTGTAGCAGCTTAAGGCACTGTTTCTTCCAGCTGTTTTTGTTTGCTCCCAAACTAGAATGGATGGGAAGAACATGAGCATATTCATGATTCACAGGTTCGCTTCTGCCAGGGTCTTCCCTTACCCTATTGCAGCCACTTAGCAAGACACGTCCAAGGTTGTTTGCCTGTGTAAGTTCAGCCAAACCCCACTGCTTATGGGAGCTACCCTCTCAAATCCACTGGCAGAATTGTTTGTTGAAATGAAATGATTATTTGCAGCCTGGCTTGCTTGGCTGGAATGGATTATAAGGGGTTGGTGTGAGAACCACCTCTTTGGTGGATGTCAGGGGCTGCTGAGGTTGGACTGCAGAGGAAAGGGTTGGTGCTGAACAGCTGTGGTGAGCTTGTTAACACCTGCCCCAAGGGCACCGTGTCAGGAAACACGGTATTGCCAGTGCTGGCGAGGGCCCGCTGGCCCGAGTGCAGCAGGGAAGAGCTCCCCCGTGAAATCGGCACGTAAGCGCTGTGGCAAGTGGTGAAGCCGGTGTGCGATTTGGAAATCCAAGTACGTCCAAATACTTCAGCAAAGAGTTTGGAGAATGTGTCTTCCTTACTGGCTAGTTTTGAATGAAATTTTTACATTGGTGCAAGTGCAGGATATGAATGATATCTGAGAGCAGCAACGTAGAATTTTTATTTCACTGGAAGCCCTTGCCATCTCGTGACATCAGAAGTAAATCCCAGAAGAAATCAATAAGAAGTTTCTAGACTTTGTACCTCTGATGTGTCTTAGGTGACTGATACAGACTTTTTATGCCTTTGAAATTAAAATGCAAGCCTATCTGCTTCATTAGTTGGGCTGGGTAAATAGCTGTGATGTGGGTTCGGGACGCACTGGTAGCCGGAGCGCACATCCAGAGTCCCTGAACGGCTGCGGGCTCGTGTTAAAGCCTGTCCTGGTGCTCCTTACCGCTACCGTAACTTCCCTCATAAACCGAGAGCAGAGCATCTTGAGCCAAAGTGTTCTCCCCTGCTGCTTGCTGTTTGCAGTCCAAGAGCTGACCCCTTGTGTATTTATTAACATTCTTCACAGCACTCAGACCTCATAGGTCTGTCCTGAGGATATTTTATAATTTTCACAGAGATGCTGCACAATAATTTGCTGCATGACTAGAAACAGGACTCATGACTCCTTTAAAATAAATAAATAGGCTATGGACTTGTTGCTCAATTAAGTTGCTTTTTGAAGTGAATAAGTGACATGTGCTTTAGTGATGCTCTCTGCTTATTTATCTATGGAGAGCCCTTGCAGAGCAGGTGACTGGGCCTGCCCTGTGCACAGTGGAATCCTTGTGTGTGATGGGGCCGGGGCTGCCAGGCTGCAGCAGCCCAAAACGAGCCCTGGTGCAGGTGATCCGATGTTGGATAAAGCCTCAGCATTAGAAAGTCTCAAAGAAAGCCACTCATTAATTTAGTTGTTTAAAGGAGGTGTGCTGTTCTTTACAGATAGCAGATTCAGGAGAGAAAAGTTTCTAGCCACTGAAGTAGTAATATTGGCTTATGAGGTCTGGGTTCAGACCCTGGCATTACTAAGTGTTCCCAGAGAATTCTGGTCATTTAACCTGCAGGTGGAGAATCAGGTGTATTTGTGCTACTGTGAGTTTGACCAGTTGTGGCCGTGACCACATCACCTACCAGCGCCGTTACATCAGCTGCATTATATTGGCTGTGCAGACAGCCAACAGGGGCTCCTGCTGCTGTTTCAGATGTGCCTGTTGAGCACATTTGAGCACATGGCATCGCTTCTTAAAAGAAAAGGAAAAAAAAAAAAAAAGAAAAGCATTTACTGGCAGAGATCCACTAAAGCTATATACCTAGCTCATTGACTGGGAGAGGTTAAGGAGTTCTGCTGGCAGAGGTGAGGGAGGAGGTAATCTTATTTTGCTGGTACAGCTGTATCCAGCAGAGGAATATGCCCGTGGCCTTCAGCGTTGGCAGCTGGTTTCCGTTAGCTCGTTCCAGAAGGCTTTGCAAAGGTGCTCTCTGCCTGTGTTACATGGAAAGGGTTCTGCAGAGAGACGTTCTGCTCTGCCCAGAGGAGATGGGGGCAGGGACAAGAGTCTTCCTGGAGCAGACAGACTCCCGTCTAGGACTGTTCTTCATGTAGAACATGTTTGGTTGTCAATTGCCATCTTCCCTTAGATATGAAAATTGATTTTTAAAAGATCTGATAAGAACTGGGAAAATCCTAATATCCTCCTCTTCAAAGAGACTTTTTTTCCTCCATCTAGTGCAATTTTCTACTGATGTAGTCTAAAGCGTTCCTCTCTGTGGTCTGTACGGAAGCATTGGTATGGGGAATGTAGACTCACAGACTTGCAGTTCCCAGCCATTGCCCTGGGCTTTTTTTTACAAGCAAAAGGTGGAAGTGGCAACATAAAACAGTGTGATTCCCAGCCAAGTTTTCGTCCTTTGCTGCTGTCTGCTAAAGCCCCAGCTCATGGGCCTCTTACTCCCTTCTGTCTCAGTGAGCAAAGGTCTTTTCTATATCTCTAAGTAGCTTCCATCTTTGAATAGCAGATGGTATTACAAGATATATTGATGTTATTTGACATTATTGTATGTTATTATACACATTAAGCTATCTCTTCTGATCCTTTCCAGCTTCAAGATCAGTCCTGAAAAGTGCTAAAAAAATGTATTAGGGACTCCTTAAAATTAGTTTAACGTGACGAAGCAAATATACTCAATTCTGTTATTAGATCAAGATAATATTCTCACCTCGATTCCAAGGGCTTCAAAAGGAATAATGCAATTCAGTGCTGTCATCCATACAGATAAGAGGTTGTATAATTGCATTATATGGAAACTACTGCAAGCTGCTCCTCTTTTTCTTTCCATACAAAAACATTTTTGAGAGCTTGTAATGCTGTTTCTCTTTGGTTTTGGTTGTTTTGTTTTGTTTTAACATTGGAGCATAGGGAATTTTTTTCTTATCCATATGCTCCTGTAGAGCATTTTTGAGAGTTGTGGTTTTGTTTTGAGGAGATGAAGAGCTGGAGGAAGTGGTGGAAAGTTTAGAAAGATCCACTGGAGGTACAAAGTGGTTAATTTTCATTCCTGAAATTCTTGTGTTGTCTGGAAGGAATCAGTTGATAAGTACTTCCAGGCTGAGGTTGTCATTAGGCGAGCCTGTTTTTGTTTCGACATAGATATAACTGTTCAAAGGTCTGTGGTGGAGCATAAACTAGACACATGATGCAGCCCAACTGGATGATACATCAGCTGCCTGTGTCTGTCTGATTACAAACTACCTTCAAACACTTTTTGACTGTGAGGAAGACCATCAGCTACTTAAAATGCAGGGATTTGTTTGGAAAGCAACTGCCTGCTTTGTTTAGTCAATCTGTGAATTGTGAGGATAGCTCTATCTCTAGAGGAAGAGGTGAAATACCATTTCCTGCTTTGCAGTAGAGAGAAAAGATTAACTTTGTTTGTATTCTGATTTCCAAAGGTAAAATGTATCCTGAAGCACAGTCTCGCCTTGGGAACTGAAGATACTTTCCCTGCTAACGTGCATATTTAGGTAAATACAATATTAGACAAATGCTTACTGCCAGATGCGGATAAAGAAAAGAGCCTCAAAATGATATACTGAATATATCAATATACTGAAAACACAGGATACAGCTTGCAAGTTCTTCACTGCTTCTTCACTGCTCACTGGGCTGGTGTCCCAACCCTCTTGTCCTCAGACATCTGCCTAACTTCTGAGTTAGACTTCTCCTTTTTATTGCAACAGTAGGTTTTGTGGGTTTGAGAGCTGATTCTGGTTGTTGTTCCTGACTCTTTTTTTTTTTTTTCTCTCCCTTCTGAGATGAGATCACTTTTSCTACAGCCATCTCACTTTAACCTTTGTATACTCTGCCTCTGCTWAGAGAACTGCCGTAGGATCACAGCTCTTGAAAACAGATGCCTTTTAGATAGTAATAGAAGTCCTCTGAAACTACTGGAAGTGGGAAATGAATTGGATTTTCAGCATCTCAGAACTGTTGACTCATCTTTTAGATCCATCTAGACTCAGTGCTGACTCTTCCTCTTTTCTGTTTCCCGCATTTAACATGTAATACTGAACAGCTAACCCAGCTTACTGTTAACATTTCTCTGGCTTTCTTCAGAGAGCAGCACAAATGGCCTGCTCTGTGCCTCATCAGAGTCTCTGTGTTCCTAACGTACGTGCATGTAACATGGCCTGGTTGCTACACAAATAGTTAGCAGGAAAAGAGAAGCAACGGCAACACCGTTGTGTCAGAGTTCTCACTTCTTGATGTCATCACCCACTGAAAGCCATTTAATTTTCCTCAGTGTGACCTGGCAAATTACATGCTTGGCACTTCTTTTTTGTGGTATTTTTGCACAAAAGAACACAAAAACCTACTTAAATTTTTGTGGTCGAAGAGATGCTACTCTGAGAGCAACTAGTTCTTCTGGCTACTCAGCGGCCCACACACCTCGGCCTGAAGTTGAGGGTTGCGTGTCTGAGTAGAAGGGATTTGCAGAGAGCTCTTTGAAGGCTCATACTGATAACAAGACTGACACCCCTATCTTAAATTGAAATTTATCTTTTTGTTTTAGCTTTTAACCCAGCAGTCTATAATACTTGAAACGTTGCTCTGCACTGTAAGGAAGCTTAGTATCTTTTTGTATTTTCTTTAGAAGTTTCAATCTTCTGCTCAATCTAAACTTTAGGCTGCATGATTACTGCTCTAATTAGCTTTATACCAAACCTTATTTTGTTAATTGGATATCAGCAGACATAAAGGCATATAAAGAGCATATAAAAGACATATAAAAGCAGTTGGGTTAAAGAAAAACAAAAATTCTTTGCCCGATGTCCTGTCACAAGTAAACTTCTCATGCTACTGCTTTAGTTAAGGGCGAACATCTTTATTTCCGCAGTCTTGCATACCTGGAAATTAGAGGGCTAATCAGTGTAATGCTACATTTGAATGCAGAGGCCACCCTCTTTTCCTAACCACAAGGACCTCAAGTAACTTGTTGCCAGAAGGGACTTTGAAGTGTGCCAGAAATCTAGGAGGAAATGGCATAGAAGATTTCTTCATGTTGGTCAACTGGATTTTTGAGTCATCGTTTCCTAGGACTTTCTGATCCCTCTGGTGATAGTGGCCTGCCTTCTGAGTTCAGTCTCGTTCTGTTTGCAGTTATTTGTAAAGCACAATAAACCAGTGGGAGAAGAAAATCTGCATTTTACAATAGAATTTTTGAAGAACAGCATGGGCATGAGTCATACTTGTCCCTGCAGGCTGTAAAAATGCTGTCAACAGTTAGCTAGGAAGAAGTGTACTTAAACTTTGTTCTTGCCAATTTAAATCATTTAATTCAAAAACATGAATGAGGTTATAGTATTCCATTAAGACTCTTTTTATTAAATTTTTGCAAAGGAATATATTTACATAAGCATGAAATCAATTCTTCTGAGAATTTTCTTTTGAATCAAGTATTCCTAAACATTATCTATGACTTTTACAAGGGGCAAAAGTGAGCATTTTCAAATTTTGTCTCAAGGGTGAAATCAGCAAAGGTAGACATGTTTATCTCTGAAAATCAGGACAATATTTAAATAACTCTGTAAAGATTTAAATTATTTTAAATTGACTGATTTGGTCAATAGCGGGTGGCATGTTTTGCTGCAGGTAGGAACTAAATTAGGGATTATTCAGATTTGGATGGTTTTCAATCACCTAGTTTATTCCATGTATGAAATAAGATTAAATGAATCAAACGGTATGATGTGCAAAGCTTGTAGTAAAGATTAAATTGCAAGGAAGCTAACGGTGCTCTGTCCTTAAATTTTTGCCAATTTTTGGATCAGGAAACTGAGACTGGTAAATGCCCAAGTGCAGAGCAGTGCGCTTATACTCCCTCTTCCTCCCMCTTTGATTTCCATTTCTGTTTGGTCTTTCTCCGTCATGTCAGCAGGGATATAAGGCAAAGCAGAATTTTCTTCTCCTTTGTGCGAGAGAGATTGGCGTACTTATACTAGTTGGCATTGACTGAATAACAGAGAAGGAATATATTAAAAGAGAAGTGGGCACGAAAAATCAGAGATCCATCAGGACCCCTCTGACATCTCCTTAGTATTCGTATAGCTGATGACGTGCTTTAGCAGCTACTTTCAGTAAGAGCAAAGGGTTATGAATTAGATATATATTTTCACAGGCTTTCTTAGAGCATTTTAATCTGACTTCTTGTGTAATAATTTTAATGAAGAGTTTGTAATACATTGCCTCTCTCTAGAATATCAAAATATTTTGAGATGCAAGGAATAAACTTTATGTTTGTGGCCTGTCGCATTGGTGGTTGGAACTATTCCTGGATGTTTTGCTTTGAAGTATTACTTCATTGGTTTAGTTTTTCTGGTAAATCAGTAACATTAGACAGGCTACATGCACTTCAGTAATTGGATTTAAGAAATACTATGAACTAATACTAACTTCCAAAACACTATAAATTTTAAAACCATGGTTGCCATCTGATTTTGTGGCTATAGTCGAATTGAACAGCAAGCCAAGTACTGCAGAAATCTTCAATTTACTGCAGCCTGTCTATAAATGAAGTAACAAAGTTTCAGAGAACAGGAATTGACTTGCTGTTTATCCCACAGTGAATGGATTTGGTTTAGGGAGTACATCAGTCGCACGGCTCTGAAGTGGCGGGTTGTCAAAAGTCCTGGGGAAATGGTGAAATACGTAATGTCTGTGGATACGTAATACTGCAATATGCAGTTGTCCATGAGAGCAGAAACAAGTTGGCTTTGGCTTTTAATTCTTGTACAAATATTACAGCTTGATAAAGGGAGCATAAGTTTTTTACTGAGCAAAATAGTTTCCCAAAAGGAGCTGAGCCAACAACGAAAAGCTATTGACATTCTTCTTTATATGCCGCAGTTCTTAGGCTTTATCTAGGCAATGATTTTTGAAAATATCTTTGAACACTGAAACAACACCATGTAATGGGCCATCGTATATCAAACCTCTCCCATCCTTTTAGARATCTGTTATCAACACTGTCAACACCTGTTCTGTTCCGAGCTTGAATGTATTAGCGGTATTTAATCATACTTAAATAGTGCTAGGTTCTGTGTAAAAATTGGTCAGCCATTGTGAGCCCTCGGTTGTGGAGGAGGGGCTATTCACCCCTGATGCAGCAGGACTGCGTTTCTCCAGGGCAGACAAGTCTGTCACGGGGTTTGGCACTCAAGGCACCTGTCTGGGGAAGACTTTGCTGAGACTGGGCAGGTTTGCTAGGCTGCCAGCTCTGCCTGTAGCCCCTTTTGATGTGAAATTGTGCAGCATAAGGTTAATGACAGTGGCTTAGAGAGGCTTCAAAGCATTTGGCGTGACCCCCGCGTGCCTGACATGCCTTTCAGTTGTGCAAAGGTTTGGCATCGATTTCGGCAGCCCGAGGAATGTGCCTGGGGCAAGAAACCCCGGTAATGGAGGTGGTAGAGGGGAGAGTCATCCTGGCAATAAATCATGGGCGCTTGTGGAGGATGAGCAAATACCCTCTCTGTGCCCTGTGCATGGGCTTCGCGGGGGAAGGATAATCGGATCAAACAGATCTGTTGCGCAATGGTCCCCTTTATAAAAACTGTCAGCACTTAAAAATACGGCAGCGGGTATGTCTAAAGTTGTTGGGAAACGCAAATACTTATTTTCCTGAGACAGGAATGTTGTAGGGAGTCTGTGTCTGTCCGGATCATGACAGTGATGTGCACTGTCCCCTGGCACTCTCTGCACGTGCTGCAGCTAAGGCCATGCAGGCTGGGCTGAACCTTTCCTCTGCTGCTGCATCACATCTGCGCTGCGGAACATGTGGCCAAGCATAGAAAAACGCCCAATTTCCTACATGCCCTGCAGTGCTGACCCCCTCTTGTTGGTGCAGTTACTGTATGGAGTGGAAAGGGTGAAGCTGATGAGGCAGGAGAACTCATTTATGAGCTCTAGAGCAAACCTGCTCCAGGGCCTGACATTCACGGCTCCTGCAGTTCTGCTGCCTGCCAATACRCGCAGAATCCCCGACACGGTGTGCGGTGTGCCTCTCCTTCCCCTAGCCGTGGGAGGTGTCCGGTCGTGCTCCTCACTGCCTGTCGGCCAGAGCAGCAGAGGATTCTGYGGAGGCTCGAGCTGCTCCGAGGCCACGGGCCACCCAGGCAGGGAGCCGCTGTGCTGCCAGATGATTGGGCAAATATTAAATTCCCTTTACTTTATAATGCCCTGCAAGGTGCCATGCCAAGAACATACCCAAGCCTGCCTTTGCAAACTTGATGTATGTGCACAAGTAAATGGCTTACAAGTTGKTTTTTTCCACGGGATCCTTGTCTTATTAGTATGCGGGATACACTGGGCTGTCCTGCTCCTTAGGAGTGCAAGCATCTTACACCTGTGGTTTCTAACTCTTTTGGTATGGTGGTGCAGGAAAAGAAACTTGAAGCTTTTAATAGTCTGTTTCTCAAAATCTTCCTAAATTCTCATGGTCTAATCTCTCATTCCCGCAGTTCTTAAGCCTATAGCCTGAGGGCTCACCACTAACTTCTTATCGTTCTCATGTAGCACAAGTGAGGGACAGAAAGCATTTTGTAAATAGATTTCTATACATTGTCAGATAAATAAGCACTTCTTTTGACAATCAGAATTAAGCAATCTCTGAAAAACATAGAAATTGAAAACTTATCAGCAAACAGGTAGTAGATACCAGTGCTCCATTTGTGATCGGTTTGAAGGACGGGTGTTTTTTCGGAAAGCTGTCTGAATCCAAGCAGCCTTTTTTTTTTTTCCTCCCCCTGTACAAATTGATTTCCCAATCTGCTTGTATTCAAATAAAAACAGTTCCATACTAGACCCTCTGGTGTTCAAAGAAAATGAAAAATGTTCATTTTCACAATTTGGAAACATTGTCGTCAACATAAACAAAACTGACAGCGGCTTTCTTGTTGAAATGCTGGAAAAAGGAACTGACCACGGTTGTTTAATATTATTTTTAGTGCTGCAGTCACTGTTTATCCCCAAGAAGGGCCTATGCTTTGTGCATACGCAGTAGGCCTTAGTAACAGCCTGCATGCATGTTATGCTTACTGTATGGAGCAGAGCATTCACTGCAGGCAGCGTGGTGGTAGTACCGTAGAGGTGGCATTGAAGAGCACAGTGGTAGCAGTAACGTGTATGTTGCGTTGAGGAGCAAAGCATGAGGGGGGCTATAGCTGTCCGAAGGCCGGCTGCTCTCTGGGCTGCGGGCAGCCCGTGTCTCCGCGCCGGGAGCTCCCCGCTCCGAGGGCAGCGCAGCCACGTTCGCTGTGAACTTGAGTGAGTACTGCGGGTGTCAGCGAGGCTATAAATAGAATCCATCTTAGATCAAGTTTAATGATATAATAAATAGATAACTGTTAACTTTAATGGGGGCACAATGAATAAAGTCACAGTTCTTAGCAAGATCTGCTGCCATTAGGGAATGTTTTGCAAGGTGCATTATGTGAAATACCTCCTCCTTGCTTTGAAAAATGAGTAACATAGAAGGAAACAAAACACAAAAAAGCAACTCATAATATCTGTGTTGCASAGAAAACAGTGAGGTTCTTGAGAGCAAAGGTTGCATTAGTAACTTTAGCTCTATTTCTTATGAATAAGCATTGTGAAAATCTTTATTATATGGTAATGTATTGCTAGCTTTAAAACAAATCATACAAGATTTCTCTGTAGGGAACTTGCATGTGGTTACTGTCACAGGAAATCAGTGGAGCCAGCTTCAGATTGCTTGTAGTATTTTTATTTTAATCTATCTTTTAAAAAAGTTTGAGGAAGAGAATGTCTTGAGTTATTTTTGCCTGTTTTCAGCAAAATAGATGAAATACAGCTCTAAGGAGAGAATAGCCCTGGAGTTTTAGCATGATATATTTAAGCAAGGTCAACATCATGTACCCTGCCCATGATTCCCCTTGCCATGCTTGCTCACAGTAAAGCCTCAGTATCTTTGTGACTGTTCTTACCTGAGATTTAAGCATGTTGTTTTTAATGCATGTAAGCAGCTCTCTGTGTGTGCAAAGAAAGCTCTCTTGGTTGGGAAGACAAAGCTTAAAACACAGTTACCTGCCATTTCACCTAAGGCGGTAGTTTGGCATGCATTTAAGGCAGCTCTYCTGGGAGCTTCGGGGTAGAAAAAAAGGAAAAAAACCCACAGTTTTCTACCTCCTGCTGTGCTGGCATAAATACCTCCGTGGCCGTGCAGGGAAGGAGATGGGGAGCGCAACGTGGCTGAAAAACAGCCCTACAAAAAACGTCAACCGCTGAACCGCCAGCCTGAGCAGGGGCAGGCRCTGCCGCGGTCGCTGCTGCCAGGGCTGCATGGGGCTGACGGGCCACGGGCAGCGCTGGGGCAGGGGCCGCTCTTCCCAGCAGCTGTGGGGGCCACACACACGGTGGCCATGGCGRGTGCGAGGGACAGGTGTGTGCATGGGGATGGGAATGAGCAGGGGCGACCCCCCGGGGCATCTTTACCGTCCCCATAGCAAGTGGGCAYGTGGCAGCCCTGGCAGGTCCTTGACAGTGACCTGAACGTGTGTTTGCAGCTCTGTGCCCSGCTATGTGCAGCCAGACGAGGGGATAGGAAACGCRACCTTCGCGAGGGAGCTGGGCGCCRCTGGAGGCACCGCGACACCGCGTTACATTAAGCCGCTCTTTGCAGGCAGCCTGCTCCTAAAYGTAACTTAAGGCTTATGCTTAATATCTAGTGCTCAGGTTTATTACTTGTGCTTCATGCATACATCCTTCTCAAAGCTATTTTGTGTAGCTATTAGGTAACATGCCTTTTGAATCCTATCACAATATATTTAAAATTTAAATTAGTTTTTAAAGGCAAGTATTCAAAAGAAATCTTTTATAGGTTCTCTGCTATACCTTTGAAAAAAAAGTATAGCTTATTTAAATTGGTATATTGTCATTGAAATTCAACCTGTTCTATTAAAATCAGGATTTATTAAAAAACATTAATCGGGTTTTTCAGTTGCTATCTCTGCCATATACCTTCCCCGCAAAAAAAAAAAAAGTGACCTTTTACAGTTTTAACTACAGTACTTTACATGGAAAAAAAGAATATTAACGTGTGGGGCAAAAGAGTTTGAAACAATCTTCAAAATGCTTTGCCAAGAAATACAATACAAGTAGGAAAGCAATTTAGTAATACCTATCATATTTTATGGCATTATGGGGTTTTTTTCTGTTTTAAGTAAATTTTGAAGACCTTTGTACAACTTAGTGTAGTATTTCTGAGCAGACATACCCGTGTTTCTCCTTTTTCTTCCTTTTACTTTCCCTACTTCATCCCAAACCATATGTGCATCAATATTGCAAAAATGTGGTATTGATCAGTGGTCTATTGATAAATCCACCTTACCTTGCAGTAAAGCAGAATTGTGTTTGACTAACTATTACATGACATCTTGGGCTTAATTTCATTCTGTAACTATGTTCAGGCAAATAATTTTGAAATGGACCTCTGTGCCTACAGCTTAAAAAAAATAAATTGGTTAGAAATTCTTGGAGCAAAAATAGTATTCCAGGGAACCAATTTACACTTCCAACTTCCTTCATAGTAAAAGCTTAATGGCTCACAAACCAGTGCTATTAAATTCATTTCTTTAAGACTGTTCTGTCGCATCTTTTTTTTTGTAATTATGTAGTCTACACAAACACATGGTGACATCTATGTGATGAGTTCATGTACTTCTAAATTGAACTCTTGAACTTTGCCCGTTATCCAAATATCACTTTCCCTTAATTGAGCCATGTCCTAAAAACTTATCTCAGCCTGCCCTCAGGTATAGAATTTACCCATTAAGTCACTGCAGCTCAGCACCTAGGATGCACGCTAATAAATCTTCAGTCGTGGACAGCTTTAAGGTCAGTATCTGGCCTGCGCTGAGCTGGGAGACTTACACCATGAAAACAGAATTTCCAGCATCCTAGTAGGTCGCTTGTTTCATTTCATAGTGTATTTGAAAGGAAAAAGATCTCTCGGTAATAGCAGTGCCAGTCTGCAGAGGCAAGGCTGCCCTCGATTGCATTTTAAGGTGTTCAGCCTTTGTTATTGTTTGTTTTCTCTCATCTTCTAAGACTTGGACGAGCATCTGCCTTTCTCATCAACTGCACGAGGAACTTAGGCTCTTAAATATAGGTGTGCTAAAGTAAGCTGTAGTTAAATGTCTAAAGCAGATGGCAGAAGTACCCCTCTGCAGGGTTGACTGCTTGTCTGAATGGGAGCATTTGGCAAATTAAATGAACTGTGTGGTTGGATGAAGAGGTCAAATATTGAAGACAAAGCCTGGCTGCTGCAGCTGCCCTAACTAGATTACAGAGCAGAAGGAAAGTGTTTATAACCAAAGCTGGTCCAAATTTGAAGGAGAGGAAAAAATAACTAAGCATGACTGCCTTTCCTTGGTCTTTCTCACCATCTCCAGGGTAAGCCTGATGTGGCCAAGGATTTGGCCTCACTTGATGAGGGCATTTGGTTTCCTGTATGGAAGAAAAAGCAATCCTATCAAGCCACACAAAAAAATCCCTCTGTTTCTAAAGGAGCGGGTCTGCTTAATGGGACAAGTACAGGGGCGCGTGCTGGCTGGGTCTGGAGCGCAGCTTTGCCCGGTGCTAACGGAGCTCCCGTGCTGCTCCGCGGCGCCTCCTGCGCACGTCCTGCCCGCAGCACACACGGCTGCGATGCGCCCGCTATGCACACAGGCATTTTTTGCATTCCATGGTTTAAACACCAGGACTTAATGCTGACTGTCCATTACCACAGCCAGACCACACTGTGGTCTCCTCACTCAAAAACGTATCTTCCACCGAAAAAAAAAACCCAAACAAAACAAGAATGTTGTTTCTTTGGTCYGTTGCACTGTAATCTCTGTTCTTCTGGGGATTATATAGCTCTGCGGGTGATTTCTGTAATTCATTTTAGTCTTTCATTAGAAGTAATAGACGGTCTTAATTACAGCATGCCACATGACAAACTGGTAAAGGTGCTAGAAATGTTGCCAACAGGAAAAGAATTGGACGACACGAAATTTTATTAATTAAGAGCTGGCAGTACTGACGGGAAATAAGATTGGACTTGTGTCCACTGGAAACGGTATAATTTTGGTGTAGACATTTTTCCAAATGACATGATTTGTATGCTATTTATGGTTTTAAAACCTCCTTGAAAAGTTATCTTCTGCTCAAACAAAATAAAACCAATCTTTGAAATTGAATGTATGCCAAATAGGGAAAGAAAAGCAGCAACTTTTATTTTTCTTTGCTTAATTTTTAATAAATTAGCTTGCTTCAGTTTATGCTAGTCTGTGATGAACACATACTTTATACCACAAAGCAAGTTGTCTTAGAGCATATTAAGTTACTGCAATAATGATTACTGCAAATGTCAGTAAAGATATAAATGGATATGCACCCATTATCATCTCTGCTCCTTGCTGTGAGGCCCTCAAAAGCATCTCAGGATATGGAGTTCTCCTCCTCCTCTGCTTCCYTTCGCAGGAAAGGACTTGCACTGCTGTGTGATTTTCTGCAGCCATGTGTCAGCTCCCCAACCCTCACGCAAAGTCTGAAATMATTTCTGATGTTATTTGCTGTAACTGAGAGCACCGTGTATTTGTGACACCAGGTCTAGCCGAGAGGTTTTCCAAAGGTGAAAATGACCCTTGGTGCGCGAAACCCTGGGGAGCATCTGTCTCCCCATGAGCTGTCGAGAACCCAGACTGAGGTTAGGCATTTCAGCGAAAAGCAGACGCCGACCTGGCAYGGTCTAACTGCTACCCAGCCGTACTGCAGCCAGCACTATTGAACGTCAGGCAGAGAGGGTGCTTCTCTAATTGCACAGAACCATAAAGCTACAGGCAACTCTATTAAATGAGGTGAGGTCTGTGTCCTTATGCAATTTTTGTCTTCTGCTCCAAGAAAGGTAGATTGCTAGATGAAAAATAGTCACCATTAAAATGTCAATCTGCCAGTGGTATCCATATATAAAATGACTGTTTTTTGTAGAATAAATATCCAATATAGCAAGTTTTCTATAACCAGCAAATGATTTCTGTGGTTATTAGATGAGCAGTTAAGGCAGTGAGGTCTTTGTTTTGTTGTTTTATGATGAGGGAGCATTTGCCAACCATCATCAAAAGGAAAGGGATCAGCAGCAGCACTCCCAGAAAGAAGAAAATAGTAATTTCTAATTATCATTCAGCCCATTGACTGCTTGTGCTGAAGCACGTTTTGCTCAAAAGCAGAATCCAGTTTTGCTGTGAAGTTACCTTGTCCAGAGGCAGGGAAGAGACTGAAGTGTGATGATGATGGGCGGTGCTGGAGGAAGTAACGGTGTCACCTGTCTGCAGGCTGGAGAAAGGGCAAAGATGGCTGGTGACGGGATAGGATACATTACATGTGCATGTACCTAAAGCGTTTTTAAATCCCCACAGTGATGATGTTCAGCTCCTTCTTGCTTTGATGATGGGGATATTACTTGGCTTCCTGTGATTATTTAATGCGTAGTTGCAGCCCATGTTTTTCTCTTCCCCGTTCGCATGTGATGTACTAGAAGAGGAAGACAGTAATAGTCTCCTGGGACATGTACAGCTCAGTTCTTATCTGAGGTATGAAGTCAACTCAAGACCATTTTGTTCTCATAAAATATACAGCACTGCGGTTTAATGGATAATGGCATAAATGCCAAGTTTTGATGGGCAGAACCATTTTCACTGGGAGGCAGAAAAAAAGGCTTTGAGGACTCGGTGCTAGCTTGGAGATTTGTAAAAGTGCAGAGAAATAGCACCTTACATGTTGTAGTAATTTTGCCTTATTTGTGCTTACTAATTGCCTAGTGCCTTCTGACTGCTTGCTATAGTAAGTAATAATAGATATGATAATTTATTTCAGTACTAGTGAAGCTGAAGGGCCCTACAGCAAGTATTTCCCCTCCTCTGGGTATCTGCAGCTTCTCTACGCGTTTGCTGCGCTTTGGGTRATAGAGCGAGAGGAGGTTTCCCCTAAGCGCACGGCCGCCGGCCGCGCGTCTGTGCGTGTGCAGCGCCGCGCGGGCTGCGGGCCCTCCCGCCGCCGCCTCTGCGGGGCGGTGCACACGGCTGCACCCGCGGGTCCTGCGCTCCGCAGCGCCACGTGCCCGGGCGGGAGCGGGGCACGCCCGGCGGGCCAGCCGCGCCTGCGGTGCTGCCGCCAGCTCTGCGCGTCCCCCGGGGCGGCCGCTCCCGGGCGGCTCCTGTCCCTCCTGTCCTGGAGGCTTCGCGCCCGCGGCAGGGCCAGCGCTGCGCCAGGAGGGCCCCGCGCGCGGGCCAGGCCCGGGGAGACGCGCGCGCGCGCCCGGCAGCCTCGCTGCTCCGAGAGCAGATGAACGGGTTAACGAGTATTGCATAATTGCCGGGTCGGGGTGCTGCCGCCGCCGGCTCCGCAGAGCCGGTTTATTCCCGGCTTCAGCCAACAGAGGGTATTTCAGCACCTTTACTTCATTCTCCGGCAGGCTGCAGCGTCTCCCCGCTGCGCTCAAAGGCGGCTGCACTTGCCATGTGACGGCGCGGCCGGGCTCGCCGACCGTTAACGGCCGTTGGCGGCGCGGAGCGAGGGCCGCCCCGGGGCAGGGAGAGGGGCCATACCCAGCGCGGGAGCCGCCGGCGGCGCCCCGAGCCGCGTCGCTATCGGCCGTTACCCGCCGCTAACGGCCGCTACCCGCCGCTAACGGCCGCTACCCGCCGCCAACGGCCGCAGTGCCGC